>APFE030601416.1:38760-70882 GCA_000404065.3 Pinus taeda | reverse complement strand
ATGAGGCTTACACAGTCACAACCTCTATTGAAGGAAAACTTGCGACTTTGCAAGCAACTTAGCGAAAGCTTCAGGCTGACAATTCAAGAGCAGTGACCAAGCAGATGGTTAAAGACGCGAAGTAGGTGGCTACGTAGTGCACTGTCGAGGTTGCGGTCATACAGGTCAAGCTAGTAGTTCTTCGTGCTAATATCTCTATGCCTACAGAGTGACTCGAGGGCGAGTCACGGTGTTTGTATTGGGGGGCCTACTGGGAACAAGATTCCCCAAGGATAGTTTTGGGGCTAAAAGCCCATGTTTTAGGTCAATATTTGTAATAAAGTTGTAAATTCTCCACATTTTGTGGTCATGGAGCACGAAGGTGTGATGGGTCATAAAGGGTTGTCTGCCCTTATTTTGTAAAGTGTAAAGTCGGCTGTAAAGATCCACCCATGGTCCATGGACCATGGGATTGTATAAAAATAGCTAAGTAAGTAATCTCTAAGAGAATAAAGTGGTAAGCCTTAAGCGATAAAGAGGAAGTCTTTAGAGAAGTCTAAGTTTCAGGTTATAGCATAGGTAGAGGCTCTGCAGATGAGTGCACAAAGGCCTAGGGCAGAAGTCCACAGCTGAGTGCACGAACCCTTGTAGCTGTGTGCACAAGGAAAATAGAGTAATAGTCTAAATATATTAAAAGAGAAGTATTCTTCAAATTCTGTGTCTTTGTTTATTGTTAATGCATCTGGTTATATTGTGGTTTGGGTTTAATATAGAAAATATTCATGTGATGCGCGAATGTACGTGACTATCTTAATTAAGCAAACACAAGTAAGAATATATGTTTACGCAATGCGAACTATGATTGTTAAGTAAGATAAATAAAACACTTAAGATAACTTGGGAACTCGTAGAATACACTGTCATAGCAGCGTGAAAGTACCTGAACTGCAAGTGAGGGCTACGCGAAGTCTAATCATACTCCTTTGTGGAGGTACTAAAGAGTAGAATAAAGGGATAAACTGACAGAGGCTAGAACTTAGTGACCTGTGTGACTGCAGGAACAGAGGGTATAAAACGACATCACACCATCTCAAGGTGCGAAAACTTGGTTCCAGCATCCCCCCATACCGCTTCAGGTGAGACTTCAATCCACGCTCCATGGACTAATTCCGAAAGGGCCAATAGTGTAAGGATTTATTTAGTTAACTAAAATTGAACCTGGGTCAGGCCCCATGCAGCCAACACAGCAGTTACCATCATTTTAACCTTCAATTCTGGTGCAACCAATAGTTTTTGTTTATACATTTGTAAGTTCCTCAATTCCCCCATCAAGTGGAAAAAAGTGCCACCACCGCATTCACAGCATCAGGGGAGGGGAATCCAAATATCCCTCTTGTCTCAAGTGGAACACATGTGAGTAGATAACAACCTCACATGGTTGGAGTGAGTCAACCTGTTAGTGGTATTCCTAATTTGGCTTAATCATATATTCCTGCTAGAGCAAATAATATCATATATCAACAACCATATTCATCTAAGATACCCCTCCAACAGTCTTATGTTCCATATGGTTCATAAGAACTTCAAAATCCACCTTATATTCCTCAAGTAGGTCCTCATATGCAACTTGGTAAAAATCCCATTCCCGGTGCATATGGTCGAATCCCAATTGGAACTTATCAGTACCAACAAGGAATTCCTCAAGGAACTATTCAACAACAACCTTTATAGTATCAATGGAAACCTTTGCAATAGTAGGGGCAACCTTTGCATCATTTTCAACAACCTTTGCAATAGAAAATGCAGTTCGCCCAACTACCAAATCAACCCTTGCATCTGCAAGGTCAACCATTGCAAGAGCAAAGTCAGCCCTTGTAGCAGCAAAATCAACCTTTATATCAACAAGGTCAAACCTTGCAGCCATAAAGTCAACCCTTACAGTAGTAGGGCCAGTAGATTTATTACCAAGGTTAGTAGTTGCATCAACCTTACAACCCATATGTTGCGTACAATGTTTATCCTCCTTATGGTTATCAATGGCCTATGGTAGGTCAATATGAACCCTACCCTGGACAAAATTGACCTTATGGTTAGGGTATCCCTCAGTGGGGGCAAAATCAAGCCTCTTATGGTCAAAATTCTCCACTTTTCGGGTAGAAGCATTACCAACAAGGTAGGAATCTAAAAATTAGGCCTTTTCAAAGGCCTTACATGCCTTTCAGCATGCAATTGTCATTTCTAGTGACATTGGAACTATCGGATGTCTTA
Organism: Pinus taeda; assembly: GCA_000404065.3. NCBI lineage: Eukaryota > Viridiplantae > Streptophyta > Pinopsida > Pinales > Pinaceae > Pinus > Pinus taeda. The sequence continues at coordinate 68,635 of APFE030601416.1, read as the reverse complement.
AGGCTTACTAATTATCCCATACTTCATTTTCCTTATTGGCCTCCTGTTCCCACTAATATTCCTAGCGATTGCCCAAAATTTGAAGGAAAAGCTAAAGAAGACCCTCAGGCCCATGTGATGACATATCACTTATGGTGTTCTTCCAATTCCTATGTTGACGATTTTGTTCGTCTACTCCTCTTTCAATGAACCTTGATGGGTGATTTCACAAAGTGGTACATTGAGTTTCCTCAAGGTACCTGTTCAGACTTCAATTCTTTGGCCATGGCCTTCCTCACTCATTCTAGCTACCGGTTCATTATGAAACTGGTATCCACTTTCTTACATCTCTGAAACAAGATACTATGACCCATATCTCTGATCACATCCATGAATGGAGACATCGACATCACCTCATCAAGTTTGAAATCCTTGATGAATTGTTAAATGAATGGTTTACCAGATCATTTGTAAACAAAATCACTGCAAGCATAGCAATGAGAGGTTGTGTTACTGATGATCAAGCCATTGCTCATGCCCAGTATTTAGATTTGGTTTATTCTCAATCTGGAACTTTATATGAGATCTTACCTGATGATCCAAGGTCATCTTCTGATCCTACATCTACAAATTCTCTCGATGTACCACCTATCGATCATATTATGGGATCAATATCTCAAATTTCCACTAAAGCTTCTTCGAAGTAGAAATCTGTTTCAAATACTAGTTCCAATCCTCCTTCGAAAACCCCATAAAATCCTAGTAAAATCTCGGAGGTTAATGTTGTTCAGTCTACCACAACATACAAAGCCTCAAAAGGTAATAAAAATGGTAAAGGTAAGGAAAAATTTGATACCCCGAAACAATATCCTCCTAAGCCATTTGTTGATGATGCCTCCAAATGTAAGCCTAAGTATCCTTGCCTCATTTGTGAGGAAGATAACTATACCAAGGATTGTCCCTATCATGCGAAATTTATTCGCTTATTGAAAGGGACCCTAGATATACTGAAAGAGACATTTCCATCATAGTAGACTCAGTTGGTAGAAAAACCCCAATCCTCTACCTCTTCGGGTTCTCAGGTTTTCATGTGTGGTACAATGCTTATTTCTGTTGCCACCCGGTCGAAAGATTATCAAACTCCTCAAAAAAAAGGAATCCACTGATGCACCTTCTACTTCTGCTCCACCCATTTCTGGTCCTCTTCATATTGAGAGACCTAATAATGAATTCTCCATCCAACCACCTCCCAAAGTTGTGCTTCAAAAGTCATCTTATAATCCGAACATTAGAGCTACTCAACATTACAATATTGTCGAAGATCTGGCTCAAGCGCCTTTGACAATGTCTACTTTTGGAAGTTCTCCAAACTTACCCAACATAGGAAAATCGTTATTGTCTTCTACAGGAGGTATCGATGTTTTCAATTCAAATTTGATCACTTTTGATCTGGAAAACCATGTTCCTCGTCTTCCCCATCAAATTTAATTTTTGATTCAGTCATTATAAAGGGAAAGACAATTCATCAGAAAATCATTGATGAGGGTGCTTTGACCTTAATCATCTCTATTTCATGTTGGAAATACATTGGCTTTCGACCTCTCAACCAGTCCCTAAACACTTTAGAAGCCTTTGATGGCATAGGCTCCCATCCTTATGGTATTTTCACAAGTTTTCCCATCACCTTGGAAGGGAAAACTATCAAATTATAAGTAGAGTTCGTAGATGCAAATCTGAATTACAACCTTCTACTTGAACGAAGTTGGACTCATGCTCTATTTTGTGCGGTTTCCTCTTTGTTCTGTGTACTCTGTTTTCCTCATGAAGGGAAAATTGTTACTATTGATAAATTGTCCTTTTTCTCTTCTAGTTCTTCAAATGGAAATGTCCCATATGTGGGAAATATCGATATTCCGTATGAGAGTATGGGGGTAGGTATTTTAAAATATTATGCTTTAATGGGAACCTTTTCTCTCCCACCTCTACATGTCAACTCAATCAACATGATCTCTACCTCAAATAATCCATGGGTCATCCCTACTCCAGATCAGGTGGATTCTTTCGGTAATGCCAAGCCACTTAGTCCTTTAGAACAAGCTTATCAATAAATTGTCTTGGCTTTAGTGGTTTCTTTTGAAAGTCATACTATTATTATTATTCACCTCGAGACATATTCACAATATCCTTAGCTTGGTTCTTGGAATTCTTTGGATCCTTTGAATGAGATATTCCCCACCGACGAGAGTATTTTTGAGGTTATGTCTCTTGATGAAACCCCTTGGAATGATACTCATCATCTTTCCTCGTTTCTTCCTAGTCTGAGTGATATTCCTTTGTGTCTTGAGATTTTTGTTTCTCATAACCTAACACGTCCACTTCAAACACATGTTTTGGTGCACGAAGTTCTATCCGAGGGTAATATGGGAAATATTACTACAACCATGCCAATTGACATCTCCATTAAACTTGGGATTGTCGAGAACATTCACATTTGGGTTTCTTGTTCTCTAGAAGAGATCAGGCTTTACACTGACCTTTTTAAATAATTTTTCAATGCATTTTCTTGTTGGAAATATGAGGAAATGCCTGGTATCAGTCCAACTATAGTGGTGCATGAAATACCCACTTATCCTAATGCGAATCCCATTCATCAATGGCTATGCCCAGTGCATCCCAGAAAGGTCATTGCTATTAAGGGAGAAGTTGAAAATCTTTTAAAGGCTGATTTTATTTACCCTATCCTATTGACAGACTGGGTTTCTAATATTGTACTTGTTACTAAAAAGAAAGGAACAATTCAATTTTGTGTTGATTACCTCGATATCAATCATGCATGTCCCAAAGACAATTATCCCACTCACTTTATTGATCAAATCATTGATGAGTGCACTGGGACTAAGATATTTTCTTTTATGGATGGATTTTCTGGTTATAACCAGATTAAGATCTTGCTCGCTGATCAACACAATACCACTTTCATCTATCCGTAGGGACCTTTTGCTTATAAAAAACTCCCTTTTTATCTAAAAAATGCTAGTGCTACCTTCCAGAGAGTGATCTCATATGCCTTTCATGATATTAAACACATCGTTCAACCTTATTTAGACGACTTACCATCTCATTTTGCGAAGCATCATGACCATCAAGACCACCTTCAAGCAATATTTATACGTTGTCAACAATATAATATTCATCTCAATCCACACAAATGTGTCTTCTGTGTCGAATCTGGTCAGCTCTTGGGTTTTATTGTGTCCAAATAACGAATCCGAATAGATCCTCTGAAATTCAAGGCTATTGTAAATCTACTCCCTCCTTCATCACTGCACTAATTTTAGAGTCTGTAAGGGAAGGCCAATTTTCTTTGTCGATTTGTCCCTAATTATGTTGATCTTGCCAAAGGATTTACTCGCTTACTTAAGAAGGGGATCCCATTCATTTGGGATGAAATTTCCCAACAATATTTCTATGCTGTAAAGAAAACACTCATCAGTGCTCCTTTATTGCATCCCCTCGACTACCACCACGATTATTTCTTGTACTTGGTTGCGGCTGATAGTACCATTGCCATGGTACTAGTCCACACCAATGATGATGGAAATGAAAACATGGTTTATTATTTCAGTCTAAATCTTATTTACACACAAAGTCAATATTCTCATGTCGAGAAGCTTGCCTTGGCCGCAATCCAAGTTTTCCAACGATTTCACCATTATATTCTTACTTGGAAGACCACGGTGATTTTTGACTGTAACCCCATGACTTATATTCTGACTCGCTAGTTGCTTGGTGGAAAATACTCTAAATGGAATGTTATCATACAAGAGTTTGATTTAGAGTTTACTGCCACCAAATGAAAGAAGTCGCCTATTTTTTTGAATTAATCTACGCCCTTCCTTCAGCAAACACCACCACTGATTTTACTAAGTAGATTCTTGATGAAACCTTGTTTCTTAGTACTCTTGACCCATGGTACAAAGATATTATTGTTTATCTTTAGACCCAAATTTTTCGATCCGAGTTGTCTCTATTTGACCGGCACTACATATAGAATCAGTCTCAATCGTATCATATTATTGGTGATACTCTATACCGAGTTAGTCTTGATTATGTTCTTTGTAGATGTCTAACACTTGAAGAGGTTGAACGATTCTGGAATGATTGTCACTCTGAGGCATGTAGTGGTCACATGTCAAACTATGCCACTGCTAAGAAAATCCTTCACATCGATTATTTCTAACCTTCTATCTTCAAACATTGCATTTTGGCAGTTGAAAAGTGCCATGAATGTTAGATTTATAACCACAAATGGTGCACCCCGCTAGCACCATTACACCCAGCTTTTACCATTGGCCCATTCGCTAAATGGGGCATTGATTTCATGACCTTTCACCCTCACTCGACCAGGGGGCATGGTTATATCATCAACACCGTCAACTATTTTACTAAATGGGGCGAGGCAATGCCCACATATAATGTTGATGGTATAACTGTTTTTCAGTTCCTCTTCAACCATGTCATACCCTATTTGTCATCCCTCAAGCAATTTTCACTGATCATGGATCACATTTTCATCAGTACATGATGGCAGAGCTTACTGCTCATTTGCGTCTTTGTTACACAGTATTTTGTCACACCTCCTGCACTTCCCTGTGACATACCCTGAAGTGCCTAAAACATGACCATCATGTAGTATACTCATATAAATATGAAACTCAGATCCTCCCTATATCACTGATGGAAACATTCCATGAACTCCCCTTGAAGGAAAAGGCTCTAAAACCCTAATTTTAGCATCATCTCTCCCCTGACACTGGGAACCTGTACTGGTTTCTAGTTGCGCTATATTAGTCTCACAATGTTAGTGCTTGATTGGCTTTAATACTCGTGATGATCCCTAAAGGAAATTTTCCCAAAGAGGACAAGAAGCTTTGTGATCTAGAGGCTTCCAAAACGACAAGCTGGAGGTTGTTCAGCGTGGATGAGGTCGAGTTCTCTCAACTTGGCCTTTTGGTCTTATCACTATTAGCTACCTCCTTGAGATGAGGGCCTCCTCCTATCTTTGTAGAGATCCTAACTACATTTCCCTACCTATATATTCATCCTCTCCCATACCCAAATGGTTTATCTTTGGTTATTTGTACCCTTATGCTGAGATTTTGCCCACATGCTACTCATTTCAATTGGAGAAGGAGTGCTTGGAGATCTTGAGCTTGGACTTGGACATTCACTCAAGGAGAGCTTATTGGAATCAAGGCTTCATTATATGCTTCCTTCTTTATTCTATTGATATATACAACTACTAGTTCATTTTCCATAAATGTGTATGTTAATGCATCATTTATCTTAATGCTCCTTGATCTGTTAAGTAGGTTACTTTTGATTGTGCTATTTGTACTTGTATCCTTTGTTGTGTCTTCATCTCTTGTGTAGGCATTCAAATGTTGTAAGCAGTAGAACCGAGCTCGTGGCACAAGCGATTTGAGGTCTTCAACAAAGGAGGACATTATATCATTAGAACAAGGTAGACCATCTTCCTCTTCTCCTATTTCGATTGTAACATAGGAAAGTGTCTAGTAGATTGTTACGTAGGTTTCCAGTCCCCCTCATTGGGCTAGAGGGATCATCTATATCTATAGATATGATTTCCTAGACAAAATATCAGGTGGTTGTGTCTATACCTTGGATCTTAGATTTACATGATGATCCTTCTCATTTGGATGGTTGCGCCCATGTTGTGGATCTCTTTCATATTCCTTCCTATCTGGATGGTGACATCCATATTGTGGATTCATGTTTTGATATCAGATATGTATATGTATATGTGTCCTTGATTTGCAGGAATCCTGATAGTGTTTTTTCTCATCCTTTCAAAGATCTTGTAAATCATCTCAGTCATCACTCCTTATTCTTCCTTAATGCTTTAGGGGGCATCTGTTACACATTATTTTGTCACACCTCTTGCACTTCCCTGTGACATACCCCAAAGTTCCTGAAAAATAACCATCATACAATGTACTCATCCATATATGCAGCTCAAATCCTCCCTAAAACACTAATGGAGAAATGCCTTGAGCTCCCCCTGAAGGAAAAGGATCTAAAACCCTAATTTTAGGATCATTTCTCCCCTGACACTAGGAACCCATGTTGGTCATTATTTGCACTATAATAGCCTCGTGATGTCAGTGCACTTTTAGCTTTAATACCCATGATGATCCGTAAAAGGAAATTTTCCCAAAGAGGACAAGAAGCTTCGTGATCTAGAGGCTTCTAGAACAATGATTTGGAGGTTGTTCAACGTGGATGAGGTCGAGTTCTCTCAACTTGGCCTTTTGGTATTATCCCTATGAGCTACCTCCTTGAGATGAGAGCCTCCTCTCATCTTTGGAGATATCCTAGTTCCATTTCCCTATCTATATATTCATTCACTCTCATTCCAAAATGGTTGGTATTTGGCTATTTTCACCCTTATGCTAAGATTTTGCCTACATGATACTCATTTAGCTTTGAGAAGGAGTGCTTGGAGTGCTTGAGCTTGGACTTGGAAATTCACTCAAGGATATGTTACTGACATCAAGGATTGGTTGTATGCTTCCTCCTTTATTCTATTGATATATAACTTTTGGTTCATTTTCCATAAATGTGTATGTTAATGCATCATTTATCTTAATGCTCTTTGTTCTATTAAGTAAGTTACTTTCGAGTATGATATTTGTACTTGTATGCTTTTTTGTGACTTGATCTCCTGTGCATGCATTCAAATGATGTAAGTAGTAGTACCGAGCTCATGGTGCAAGTGATTTTAGATCTTCAACAAAGGAGGACATTATAGCATCAGAATGAGGCAGACTATCTTCCTCTTCTCCTATTTCAATTGTAAATTAGGAAAGTGTCTAGTAGATTATCACATAGGTTGTTAGTCCCACTCATTAGGCTAGAGGGATCATCTCTATCCATAGAGAGCATTTCCTAGACAATAGTCTTCACCATGATAGCTCAACTCCTTACTATCCTTAGGCCAATGGCCAAGTTGAAGCAATTAATAAAGTCTTAATTACTATGCTTCAACGCACCATTGGGAACCATAAAAAGGATTGGCATCTCATGTTATTCTTAGATCTTTGGGCTTAGAAAACCTCGGCTAAGATAGCCACAAGTTTCACTCCATTCCAGTTGGTATATGGTTTAGAGGAAACACTCCCTATCGAGTGTGAGATTCATTCGTTAAAACTAGCTATCAAGCTACTCCCCAATACCTCACCAGAAAAGGAATGTTTACTTTATCTCGAGAGGCTTGATGAGACCCATCGTATTGTTGTGATGGTTGCTGAAGCATAAAAAAATGAGTTAAAGCTCATTATGATCAAAATGAGTTAAAGTTCATTATGAGTTTTCACTGAAGGTGACTTGGTTTTGTTGTATGACCAATTCAACGATAAGTTGGGAGCAGGGAATTTCGATCCTATGTGGCATGGGCCATACATTGTTAAACACATTTTGCAAAAAGGCACCTATAATTTGGTTGACTATGATGGTAATGCATTAGCATAGCCCCACATTAGGCTTTATCTGTAAAAGTATTATGCACGAGTTCCGTGTAATTACATTTGTACATTAGGGTGCAATTTTATTTTTTGGTGTTATTGTTTGCTTTGTAGACATGTTTCCTCTGCTTACCTTGTCCACTTGGTTCGCAAATGTCAGTGAACTATTATGTTGGTTTTGTTGATGATGCTTTTCGTAGCACACAGAACTTATCTTCCATATCTTGGGCACTCTTCACCCTTGATGATGAGTTGATCAATTTATAAGGTATTTTCTTGGGACGAACAACTAATAATATTGCCGAGTACAGTGCAATTATTGAACTGTTATTAGAAGCAGTTGCTCTTGGAAATAGAAATTTGGTTGTTAAGTTAGATTCAGAACTTGTTATGCTACAGTTAAATGGTCATTATTCAATAAGAAATCAGCAAATTTTTCACATGTATCTACGTGTTCGATTACTGGAAAGAAACTTTTATTATATTACATATCAACACATTTCCATGGAATTTGAATACATTAACTGATGCATTAGAAAATTATGTTTTAGATAGACATTTGCATCACTTGTAAAAACCGAACACATCATCATGATATATGAACAAATAAGTAGACAATAGAAACATGCATATATATAAATATATAAATATATATATATATATATATATATATATATATATATATATATATATATATATATACTATAATATTATATATATATATATATATATAAATAATAATATATATAAATGAATCTTTCAGAGTTTGTTACATTAAAATCTCAAAAATAGTGTTCTGAGACACATGGCTTTAAAAGCCTCCAACATTACAGATAAACACTAGGAATAGGCTATTCGCCAACAAGATTTTCATGATAGCATGAGACTACTCTAATCACTCAGCCTAACAACCAACACAATCTCACGGATACTCCTACTATATGCCTCTGGTACCACAGTGACATGTCATTTATAGTGGCATACTCTGGAATCCCTCAAGTAATCACTTCCAGGTTACGCTCCATCTCTCCTACTATATGCCTCTGGTACCACAGTGACATGTCATTTATAGTGGCATACTCTGGAATCCCTCAAGTAATCACTTCCAGGTTACGCTCCATCTCTATTATAGGATATGCTCCTTCCTCATATGGAGCATCTTCCTCTACCTGGTGTGCTACTCATCGTGCTATTAGGGACATGTCAGGAGGTATTTCCAGTCCCACATCTGCAAAATTATCACAAGTAATCTCTAAAATACACTTCAAAAAAAATCATAAAAGTTGACAAATTCTAGAAAAATAAAAAATAAAAAATTAAATTAAATTAAATTAAAAAAATAAATAATAAATAATAAAATAAAAATAAAATAAAAATAAAAAATAAAAATAAAATAAATAAATAAATAAATAAAAATAATTTACCTGCATCGGTCCACTGTGCACCTAGTGGTAGGGTAAGATCTGGGTCTCCTCTAAAGTTTGTGTCGGAATAGGCATAGTCATCCATGATGATTAGTTATTGGTGTAGCCAACCAAATAATGGCGAAGGGAAATGCATCCATTGAACTCCTCCCCCTAGGCATGATCTCACTCCATCTGAGCAACCTCAGATCTTGTGTAGTTGGATCGTCCACCTCTACCCACTGATATCAAAATAGGGGCACACACTCCAAAAAGAATGTGACCAAATTCGATCCAATATGGAACTGCTTCAAGCATCCTAATTTGCCTTTTGTTAGCTATCTCTTCGTGTTGACTAGTAGTCCTTCGAACCAGTTAAACACTATTGGAGCAAGCCAATTCACTGCGTATTGCAATTTTGATTTTGTTCCCTCATGCAATGCTTGTGCCCAAGATATATGGGCCATGGTGTGTAGAATTTTCCTCAAGGGAATATTGTCGATGGTTTCTATCTTCACTTTCTCACTCATGATTGATTCTACACCTCGACAATGCCTTTTGGTCAAGGTATTGGTACTCTCTCATCTAGTATGAGCTCCAAAGAGTTGGACCCTCTCTCCTATTCTGGATAGTCTAGTGATGAAGTATGATGAAGTATATGTCAGCTACTTCTAGTTCCAGTAGTTGATCTCCAATGATGAATATCTCATGATCAACATCCTGCAAACCAATCTGATATTCTAGCAGCTCATTCTGAGCTCTGAGTCCCATGGTTTGGAAGAACTTGATTAACCCATAATCTCTCAAGATGTTGACACATTCATCGCTTTAGGAAGCTTGGTGGTCTTCTACCCTGTGGCCTCTCTCTTTCCATTCGATGGCCATATGTGTTGAAATCTCCTGCAAACAATTCATAAACAACATTTATAATATTTTTAATGGAGTAAAATTTTGAAAAAACCGGTTAAGGAAGAGGATTTCTCATTCTATTTTTTGCTCTCCATCTACCGTGACTATTAGAATTATTTTCACACTGGTAGCGCCAAGGCCTTTTGGGATAAGGGGTGATCACCACAGATTCGATGATCAAACTCGTGCTAATCGCCCCCAATAACAAGAATGAAAATCCTCCCTTTCATCAAATAAAAATCCTATGAAATGGAATGAAAATGAAATGAAAAGAAAAAGAAAAAGGAAAGAGGTCTTATCTGTAGCTTACATTTTGTGAAATTCTTCCCCGGATCTCCCACACCGCTTTCCTGAAGAATCAAGGAAAATAGGGCAAAATGCACTCCCCAAATTACTCACAGTGAAATGGTAAAACGTTTTTTTACGTTTTGTCTATTTATAAGTTTTTAAACACAATTTTAACAATATTTTATTATTTTTCTTGATATCAGTGATGTGGGGTTGTCTTTGTGCAGTTACAAGATCTTTTGGTGGTAACGGTGATCATTTTTTACCATTTCAACTAGTTTTTGTTTTATCTCTTTTTCAGTCTCGTTAAAAATAAACAAAAAAGGAACCCCCCTGGAGTCATCTTTAATCTCTTTTCTAACTCTAGAAATATGAAAATATCATTGAGTACTTGTATATTCGAACACATTAAATTAAACGAATTGATGTTGTCTCAATATATGTTTACCCCTTTTTCAGGTTCGATAGACAAACTATGAAAAGGGACCTGATGGAGTTTTACTTTTCGCCTCTTTTTCAAACTCTCTAAATATGAGAAAGAAACCAAGTTACTCTTCTGTTGGACTTGTAAAAATTAAATGACGAAAGACTTGTCACTATGATGAGATTGAGTTTCTCCTTCCTAAGGCTTGTAAAACTTACTAGGATGGATTCATTCAAAGAATTAACTTCTATGACAAGAATATGATATCCCTTTCAAGTTTGTGATTAAAAATAATTGGGGTACTCGCTAGAAATAGTGGAGAAAAATGAAAGTGAATAAATCTCTTGTATAGGCAGCATGTCACTCTTGAACATGACACTCATCTGTTTCTCGTGTCGGGTTTGGGCTATCCTCACTTAGTCACTTTTTCTTCTAGGTTTGGGTGATCCAATTTTCCTCTCATCTGACTATTCCACTTCGTCATCATGACCCTTGGTCCTATGTTGACTCAAACGTTTCCACACTCTGGTGTCGTTTCTCCGATATGTTCAAGAGAAGTCCTATCTGTTGTTTACTACCTATACATTTTCTGACCTTTTTCCATAGTCTTGGATCATACTTGTTTATTCCACTTTCTTCCTTGTTTTGTGTTGATGATGAGGGAATCATTACGGCCCTCCTTTGATGGGTCGCTTCCTATCGAATTCAACTCATTATCCAAGAAGAAGACTTAAGAATGTTGGGTGTGGAGCCTGATTATCTTCTTTATTCAGAGGTATCGCTGCATTAGAACCCAATTCGTAATGTGGTGGCAACGATGCCCATAAAATGTTCACTACCAGGGGGGTCTATGGCGGCGAAGGTGATTATTTGGAGCTCCCCCCCCCCCCCCCCCCCAGCGAGGGATTGGGGACAACGCCCTTGAAGCTAAAAATAGATGTAAAATTTCCTTATAAAATGTTGTAATTTCATAGTCAATATGGATCGTTCATTAGGTGGAGATCTAACGGTAGAATTTATGTTTAATTTAGGGTTCTTTTTCCCTAGAAGGCAACCCATCACTATATATGAGGAAATTATATTTTGTCTATGTAGATCAATACTCTGAGTGAGAAAGGGAGAGGATATTGTGTGAGAGAAAAGAGGGAATTACAACGGATCTTTTGTAGGTTGTATCTCTTCAGTTTGCTAGATAATATAAAATTAAGGACTAGTTGTTTCTCCATGGACGTAGCCCAAATTGGGTGAACCACGTATAGCTATGTCTCTCTTGTTTTATGCATGTTTTGTGTTTATATTTCTGCAATATTTTAGGGTCGAAAAATTTAACGACCAAAACTACGAGTTGTGGAAGATGTAGATGGAAAATTATTTGTATCAGAAAGATATGTACCTTCCATTGAGCAAAAAGACAAAGAAGCTGATGAGTGTGACAGACACACAATGGCATATTCTCGATAGAAAGGAACTTGTAACAATATGGTTGTGCCTAGCAGCATCAGTAGCCTTTAATGTCAGCATTGGCCAAACTATATGAAAAACCCTTGGCCTCAAATAAGGTATTTCTTATGAAGTGTTTATTCAATATGAATATGTGAGAAGGTGGATCTATTGTTGATCATTTAAATGAATTTAATACAGTTACTAGTTAGTTAAGTTCTATAGGGGTAAATTTTGATGATGAAGTTAGGGCTTTGTTATTTCTATGCTCATTGCTAGAAAGTTGGAATGGTTTAGTTATGGCCATTAGTAACTCTGTCTCTAGATCTAGTACTTTAAAGTTTGATGATGTTGTGGGTGCAATCCTTAGCAAGGAAATACGACAGAAAAGCTCCGCTGAGACATCAGGTAGTTCTTTGACTGCAATGGCTAGAGGAAAGAAAATGGAAAGAGGAAAGAGCCCAAGATATCACAGTAATTCAAGGAATGGAATATCCATGTCTAGATTGGGGATAGTGTGCTGGAAATGGGGGAAGAAAGGAGACCTGAAGAAATACTGCAAGTCTTGGAAGGGAAAATAAGGAGACACGAAGTAAGAAAACAATCATGAATCAAATGTGACAGGTGATGTGTTGCAAGATGCTTTGATTATTTCATTATAAAATATTATTGATGCATGGGTGGTAGATTCAAGGGCCTCATTCCATGCCACACCTAATAGGAAACATTTTCATGATTATGTTCAAGGATATTTTGGACAGGTTCGATTGGGTGATGATAAACCCTGCAAAATCATTGAAATGGGTATAGTTTTTGTAAAACAGTAGAATGGAAATCAATTATTGTTGAAGGAGGAAAGGCATGTTCCTGATCTGAATAAAAATCTATTTTCAACTGAATGCATGTCTAGTAGCAGTTGAAAATTTGCATCTTGAGTAGCTAGATGTAAAGACAACCTTTCTCCATGGGGATTTCGAGGAAGAGATATATATGCAGTAGCCACAAGGATATGAGGTAAAAGGGGAGGAGAAACTAGTGTGCAGGTTGAAGAAGAGCCTGTATGGCTTAAAATAGGCTCCAAGGCAGTGGTATCTAAAATTTGACAGGTTTATGTCTGAACAAGGTTATACTAGAAGTCACTCTGGTCATTGTGTTTATCTCAAAGGCAAAATGATGGCAACTACATTATATTGTTATTGTATGTAGATGACATGATTCTTGCAGGTCCTAACATGCAGGAAATAAATTTTCTCAAAATAAAATTGGAAAACTCACTTGCAATGAAGGATTTGGGTGTTGCAAAAAAAATTCTTGGTATGAGAATAACTAGAGACAGGAAGAATCGAAAATTAACATTGTCTTAGAGTGAGTGCATAGAAAAGGTGTGGAAAAGATTTAATATGCAGAATGCAAAACCAGTTAGTATACCTTTGGATATCCATTTCAAGCTAAGTAATGAGGTGTGTCCCAAGATTTAGGAAGAAATGGCTTATATTTCTAATGTTCCATACGCATTAGCAATTGAGAGATTAATGTATGCAATGGTCTGCACAAGGCCTGATATTTCACAAGCAGTGGGAGTTGTAAGCAGGCACATGAACAATCCAGGAAAAGAACATTGGATGGAGGTGAAGAGGGTTCTAAGGTATTTGAGAGGTACCACAAATCAAGCATTATGATTTGGTGGTTCAAACATTGCTCTACAGGGATATGTTGATGTAGAGATGGTTGGTGATAGAGATAACAAGAGGAGAACCATAGGGTATGTGTTTACTGTAGGTGGAACAACTGACAGTTGGGTTTCAAAACTGCAAAGCGTTGTTGTACTATCAAAAATGGAAGCAAATCTTGCCGCTACAGAGGCTATTAAATAAATGATTTGGCTACAAAGGTTTCTAGATGAATTGGATAAGAATCAGGAGTTGGGCAGGTTATACAATGACAGGCAAAGTGCCATACATCTTGCAAAGAACTCTACATTTCATTCCAAGACTAAACATATACAACTCAAGTACCATTTCATATGGTCAATGTTGGAAGATGGATAGTTGAAGCTGGAAAAGATACATACTATCCAGAATCCTGTAGATATGTTAACAAAAATTGTAACCAGGGTGAAACTGAGATTCTTCTCAATTTCAATTGGTCTTCAAGTATGATGAAGAAGATGAGAAACAACCAGGTCCAAGTTGAGTCATTGTCTACCAAATGAGGAAATGGTGGAGCTATTATAATCAATCTCCAAGTGGGAGATTGTTGGTTGTGGAGCCTAGTTATCTTATTTATTCAAAGGTATCACTCCATTGGACCCTATTTCGTAATGTGGCAGCAACACTTCTTGTAAAAGTTTTGCCTCTAGGGGGGTCCGGGGGGGTGGCAATGATCTTTAGGAGCCCACCCCAGTGGGTAATTGGGGGTAGTGCCCTCAAAGCTAAAAATAGATGTAAAATTGCCTTGTAAAATGTTGTAATTTCATAGTCAATCTAGGTCGTTCATTAGGCGGAGATCTGACGGTAGAAGTTATGTTTAATTTAGAGTTTTTTGCCCAGAAAGGCAACCCCTCACTATATATGAGGCAATTTTATTGCGTCTATGTAGATCTGTATTCTGAGTGAGAAAGAGAGAGGAGATTGTGTGAGAGCGAAGATGGAATTATAGCGGATCTACTATAGGTTGTATCTCTTCATTTTGCTAGATAATATAAAATGAAGGAATGGTTGTTTCTTCGTGGATGTAGCCCAAATTGGGTGAACCATGTATATCTGTGTCTCTCTTTCTATGCATGTTCTATGTTTATATTTCTACAATATTTTATGTATTCCATTGCTCTATAATATATGATTTTCTAACAAGGAACTCCCTTTTAGTGCCTTATAGCTTGCATGCCTTAATGGAAAGTTCTTTGCATTCGACGACAGGATTTCATCATTAGCCTTTGATCGAATGATTCCATGACTGTTGGACTTCATCTTCATTTTCACATTCATGGATTGTACAGTCGTACCTTGAAAGCCATTGTTATTATTAGTGGTTTCTCTTGTGCATGTTAACTGTTCACATCATTGGCCAATAATCAGGTGGTTTTCTAGCATGTTCGACTTTGACACATTCATTCAAATGTTAAAATTTGTGCTTTGATCGGGCTGGGATGGAGCGAAAGACCCTTAGTTTTGTCTGATACCCCTCAGGCCGCGTGGATTTATGTATTATTCATGATTGTATACATGTTTCCTCTATACAGATGGATGTAACCATACCATCGGACCTTATACATATGATGATGATGATCCTTCTATATCAGGTGGGTACGTCCATACCTTGGATCTTACACTTCCAGACGATTCTTTTCATTCAGATGGTCCTTTATATCTGGATGGATGCGTCCATATTGTGGATTCATGTTTTGATATCAAATACACACACACACACACACACACACACACATATATATATATGTATGTATGTATGTATATATGTGTATATATGTGTGTGTGGTGTGTGTATATATATATAATAATATATATACACACACACACACACACACACACATATATTACACATTATACATACATACAGATATACATATATATATGTGTGTGTGTGTGTGTGTGTGTGTGTGTGTGTGCATCCTTGATTTGTAGGTCTCCTGACAGTGTTTGTTATCATCCTTGCAAAAGATCGTAAAGCATCTTAGCCTTCACTCTTTGTTTTGCCTTCATGCTTTAGGGGGCATCTGTTACACAGTATTTTGTCACACCTCCTTCACTTCTCTGTGTCATACTCTGGAGTGCCCAAAACTTGGAAAAGTGTAGTGTACCCATCCTGATATGTAGTCTAGATCCTCCTTGAAGAACTAATTGGTCGCATGGTTTATACTTGGATACTCGTGTTGACCCCTAAAAGGAAAGTTTTCCCAAAGAGGAAAATAAGCTTTGTGATCTAAAGGCTTCCATAACGACAAGCTAGAGGTTGCTTGCTGTGGATTTGTTCGAATTCTCCCAATATTTCCCTTTAATCTTATCCCTATGAGCTTCCTCCTCAAGATGAGGGACTTCCCCTATATTTGGTGAGATCCTAACTCCCTCTCCCTGCCTATATATTCATCCTCTTCCATTCCCAAATGATTGGTCTCTGATTATTTGCACCCTTATGTTGAGATAGTGCCTACATGCTATTCACTTTAGCTTGGAGGAGTGCTTGGAGAGCTTGAGCTTGGACTTGGAAATTCACTCAAGGAGGTCTTACTAACATCAGAGCCTAGGCTGTATGATTCCTCTTTCATTTCTTAATATATACAACTGTTGGTTCACTTTCCATAAATGCTTGTGTCAATGCTACATTTACATTAATTCTCCTTGATCTATTAAGCGGATTACATTCGATTATGCTTGTTTCACTTTTATGCTTTGCTGTGTCTTTGGCCTCTTATGCAGGTATTCAAACACTGTGAGTAGTAAGGATTGAGCCTGAGGAGCAAGTGATCAAGATCATCAACAAATGAATGAATTATAGGATCAGAACAAGGTAGGTCTCCTTCTTCTTCTCTCATTTCGATTGTAATTTAGGAAGGTGTCTCGTATATTTTCACATTGGTTGCTAGTCCCACTCATTGGGCTAGAGGGATCGTCTCTATCCACGGAGAGGATTTACCTAGACAACACTAGCCAAAATCTTGGCTCTCAAAAGCCTGTTCTATGAGTTATGAGGTTCTATTTATAAAAAAGGGTGGCGTGACCCTTGACATTCCCCTTTGTGAATCTACGACTACCCTCATGACTCTTTAACTTCTTTAAAAATAATTGTTTACATTACATAGTGATTGTTCACATTCCACTAATGACACTTGGAATTTTACTTACAAGATATTTACAAATACTATATATTTTCCACATGTACCCATGTGAGACAAAATAGGTTAGAGATAGCCTAAAAAGACAAAACTCTATGACTCTGAGGTTTGGGGAAAGACCAACTTGACAACATCCCTTGATGCTTCTCAATCATGTACTAATGTCAAACTTGGTATTGTGCTATGATGTTCCCAAACTTATTGATGTTGTCTTGCTAAAAGCAGACTCTTTCCTTCATGGAATCGAGGCATATGGTCTTGGAACCAATGTTCAACATGTCCTGAAGCATATACAACATGGTGTAGACCATGACAGGACCATTGATGTTATTCTGCATGTTTGGAGCGCTCAGCTCCAAGTCATCCCTAGTGGCCTCTTGCCTTAGCTGCTCCATGTACATGTTAACATTTAACTGGACTTGGTTCTTGTGCTTATATTTGGTGAGGGAACCTCAATCTGTTCACTTTCTTGCTCAGCTACTTGTTGTTCTATATTATCAACCTGTATTGGTGTTTTTTTCTTTGTAATTACACCTTGCCTTTGTTCTTCTTCCCATTTCTTCTTCTTTTCCTGTTCTATCCTTCTTATCTCTCGTTCTTACTTCGGTTTGTGTTTTTCTTGCTGCGATCTCAATTCTACTACCTATAAGATACAATTTATCTCTTCCTCTACTCTGTTGTCTATGTCCTCTGCTTCCTTTTTCTTCTGTTGTCAAAGATTCCTAAAAGAAGATTGAATCTGCTTTTGCTATGTAGCTTTATTCTCCCTTTGTTATGTCAACAATTTTCTCTTTCCTTGATTCTATATTAGATTGTTTCCTTTCACCACTACTGTTGGTCTTGTTTCCATGTTAGTGTTGACTCATTTTCTGTAAACAACTGGGCATATGATATATTGGTAAGTAAACTGGTTCTTTCTCAACTACTTCTCCAGTACTTATCTCAGTGGTCACTCTTGAAAAAACTCTCTTTGGTGCCATGGTACAATGACTACTCGAGAGAAGCATTTCATGAGTGTGGTACTTGTGGGATATAAATGACACTCATGGCAAGAAAAATTAACTCTTACAAATCTAACTTTACAGCATGATCAAGAAGAAACAAAGGCATCTGATGAGAGGAAATGCACATTGTTTACTAACAAGGGATAATTGACTGACTGCGGAAACTACGCACTACGTAGTCCCAAAGATCAGTGTGGAAGCTTGATGACTAAAACTTCACAATGCACATTTCAATTTGGGACAGGTTCTATGAGAGACTGCACATTTTGTAGCCTCAGTGGCCAAGCTAGGAGACTGGCTCTTGGAAATGCACAGTGTGTAGTTGGAACTAGACCAAGATAGACTCTGCACAATTCCAAAAGCCAAGGCAAAGGCCTTAAGCTCCCATACTACGCAGTGTATGTAAGTGAACTGTGTGATCCGCACAGGTGGAGCCCATACCTATTCATGGGGAGTGTGAAAACAAGAAGATGAGAAGGATGAGTGTAGATGTGAATAGGTGTATATGTATGCATGTAAAACAAGTGCAGCAATCGACAAAATTGAAGGAACACGAATCATGTGAAGGGAGTTGCCGCAACGACAAATGTTGGTGCAAAAATAGGAAAACACATGCGACACTTGAGAAAGTCAACCTATAACTTGAAACAAAACTTATACAAGATAAAACAAGTTAAAATGGTAGCATCATTCAACAAAATGAGTGAAACAAAACTCTCACAAGCTAAACCAACAAAAGAAATTGAAAAAACAACAAAAGGTGATAAAAGAAAAACTCACCCTGAAAGGTGATGACAATGCTCTGAAGGATCCTTGATCTCCTAAGGAAGCTTAAGCTTGATGATTCAATGTATAAGTGATCTCTAGAGGCATCCATTACATATATTTGAGAAAAATGGAATTCATGACATGTATGCTTGAGATCAAGGACAACAACGACACTCAGAAGAAACTTCTAAAGATGGAAATGTTTCACCTTCGAGAAACTAATAATATATCCCTACTTCATAGGGACACTTTTCCTCTTAGATTCTTTCTGTTTGGGAAAACTTTCATGCATTGATTGGAAAGATTGCACAATTCTAAGAAGGACCAGGAAACTCTCTGGTTCATGCACAGAGTAGTTTCTGATCATAGTAGGTTCTGTGCATTATCTGTGTTGAATGGCTCTAGGCTGTCTCTCAAGATCTGCACAATTTCTCATCTGAAGGCAGGCTCTCAACTGGATCTATGCAATTCTGGAGCTGAAGGCTCACCTTCTTGCTTAGATTTCTCTATGCAGTTTCCCAGCTAAAGATAGGCTACCAATTGGGTCTACGCAATTTTGGAGTCGAAGCTCACTGTTGGGTTGCACTGCGCATTTCCTGAGTGAAAGTTTGGTTTCCCTAAAGGATTGTGTAGATCATCAAGGTAGTGCTAGAAATAGTTCGCAACCAAGTCAGGGGTCAGATTCTGGTTAGACAACAAAGAAAGTAATAAAACACAAGTTGTAAAGTGAAAGATAAAACTCAAGTGAAAGCCCAAGTACTTGTGCAATGTAAGATAATTTGTTGTGAATTTAGTAGGGAGGCTCCAAAATGAAGTGAGGGAAAAATTTTGGACAATGGTTGTAGCTGATACAAAATTGGCGACACTGGTAGAACTGTAGCTCTTTGTATGGAGCTTGTCTCATGTAAAGGAAGTCAAACTCCTACAGAAGTATTGTTCAATTCTTTAATCGTCATGATTCCTTCACTAGCTTGATTTAAACATATAGTCCTTACCATTCTCTTGATCGGTTAGCACACATACCAAGCCAAGTAAATTTAGTTGTTTCAATTGGGGATGAGGGGTGTATTGACGCACAAGTAATATAGACTATTAGAGTTTTAGTTTCATCTCTTGTGTTGCTCCATTATCAGCAGGCCTGGATGGTACCCAATGTATTCACTTTAGGAACACAAGCATTTCTCCATTGCCAACATGTAGGTTTTAACCCCATACAAAAATTACCTGCATACGAATTCTAAAATAGATAATAAACAATGGGAGATCATAACACATAAAACACATATACACAGATATTTTCCCCTAGATCCCAAAACCAGGACTACGAGATTAATTTTTCATTATGTTCCTTTCAATGGTACAATACATATTTATACATTTCGAAGCATCCAATACCATGGACAGAATACCATCACATCCAAAACCATGTGCGAAAAATCATGCAAAAAACCATAGGTAGGTCCGCCCAACCTAATATAAGGTCCAAAAAAAAAAAAAACTGGGGCGCTTACCTGGATTCCATAGAATGGGGTTACCTACACCCCTCAAATCCCATGTGACTGCCCCCGCTATGCAATCAGTGCAACAAAGGGGGGGCTCTGCCCCCCTTCTAACCCCCTAGTTAACAACGTGGATAATCATGGAAAAAATATAACACAACCCAACATTCTCCCACTTGTTGTTTTCTTTCCATAGGGGGCCGCAAGAGAGCTTAGTCACTTTTTCAGCCCTGCAACGCCCATTATTTCTCTACACCAAGAGAACTTCTCATAGCTCATAGATTTTGCCAATGCATCTGCAATATTCTTCAAAGTGTCCACCTTTACCAGCAACACCTTTTTGTCTTCTATCATATCCCTCACAAAGTGATATTGAACATCAATGTGCTTTGTCTTTGAATGATATGCAGGGTTCTTTGCCAATAAAATTGCACTTTGCCTGTCACAATCTATCCTTATAGCTCCCTGTACTAACCCCATATTTGAACACAATCTCTACAACCAAAATGCTTCCTTTCTTGCATGAGTGGCTGTCATGTATTCTACCTCTGTAGTTGATAGTGCCGCTACAGATTTTTTCTTACTCATCCAAATGACTGCACCTCCAAATAGGTTAAACACATACCCACTTGTAGATCTTCTTTGATCCATATCTCTAGCCCAGTCTGCATCAACAAAGCGATGAATATACAACACTCCAATCCTGGCTTTCCTTGGTAGCACAAACCATAATAACTAATGCCACGCAAATACCTGAAAACCTGCTTCACTATTGTCTAGTGCTCTTTCCCTGGTTTTGACATAAACCTGATCAATACTCCCACTGCATGTGCAATGTTTGATCTAGTACAAATCATCACATACATTAGGCTACTAACTACACTTGCATATGGAACATGGGACATGTCCTCTTCCTCTTCATGTGCCTTGGGACACTGTTCAGCAGATAACTTTACACCTACAAGAATACGAACCTTCACTGGTTTACTATCCTGCATATTAAACCTCTGCAATATTGTCTCAACATATTTCATTGGGTTTAACCAGAGATTCCTCTTTTCCCGATCTCTTTTAATTTCCATGTCTAAAATATAGTTTGCAACACCAAGATATTTCATGTCAAATTTGGAGGACAATTGGTTCTTCAAATCCTGGATAATTTCTTTATCATTTCCAACCAACAACATATCATCCACATACAATTCCAAATAAATAACATGGTCATCGATTAATTTAAAATACACAGTGATCTGTTGTGCTTCTGGTGAAGCCAAGTCCTTGTACAAATGTATCAAATTTCTGATACCACATCCTTGGTGATTGTTTTAACCCATACAAAGACTTCTTTAAGTTGCATACCAATTCTTTCTTACCCTTCACCGCAAAGCCTTCAAGTTGCTCCATATAGATCTCCTCTTCCAGATCCTCGTGAAGAAATGTTGTCTTCACAACCATCTGTTCTACCTCAAAATCAAAAGAAACAACAAGAGATAAAAGTAATCTAATAGAAGCTACCTTGGCAACAGGAGAAAAAATATCACCAAAAGAAATTCCTGACACCTAGGAATAACCTTTTGCTACCAACCAAGCTTTGTATTTCTCCACCTTTCCTTCTACATTTGTCTTCTTCTTGAACACCCATTTGTTTCCAATGGGTTTCCTTCCAACCGGCAACTCCACCAGATCCCAAGTGTCATTTTTGTGCAAAGATGCCATTCCATCAACCATGGCCTCTTTCCAGAGTTTTCCATCCTCTGAATCTATTGTTTCCTTCACAGTTCTGGGATCATCATCAGTAATAGATAAAGAAAAATTTGAATAGAGAGCAAATGGACTACACCTTTCTGGCTGCCTTCTTTCTCGAATTGATCTTCTCACACCCGGCGTTTGTGGCTCTTCATCTTCTGATTCCTCCTCTGCTGTAGAGTCTGATTCTTCTTCCTTTAGCTCAAACTCTATATTATCATGTTCCTTTGGTTGGACTTCATGCTTAATAACATATTTTACCTCTCTGAACACCACATCTCAACTATACACAACCTTCCTTGTTACTAGGTTCCAAATCTTATAACCCTTTAAACCATCCTTATACCCAATAAAGATGCACTTTTCATATTTACTATCTAACTTGGTTTGTTTCTCCTTTGGAATATGTACATATGAATCACATCCAAATACCCTCGGATGTGAAAGAGAGGGTTTCTAACTAGTCCATACCTCTTGTGGAGTCTTATCCTCCAATGCAGATGAAGGTGATCTGTTGACCAAGTAACATGATGTCTCCACCGCCTTTGCCTAGAATTACTATCCTAACCCGACACCACTTAGCATGATTCTTGCCCTTTCCATCAACGTCTTGTTTATTATTTCTACTACTCCATTTCGTTGAGGTGTATATGGAGTAGTCTTCTGTCGTGTTATACCAAACTTCTTACAGAATTCTTAAAATTCCTTACTACAAAACTCTCCACCACTATCTGTCCCCAACACCTTTATCTTCTTCTCTGTCTGGTTTTCCACTAGAACCTTAAATTCTTTAAACCTATCAAATACTTTAGATTCCTTCTTAAGGAAATATATCCATGTATTCCTTGAGAAGTCATCTATAAATGATACATAGTACATAGACTTACCCAGTGATGGAATGTTCACAGGTCCAAACACATCATTGTGCACAAGCTCTAATATATGTTTCGCCCTCTTACCACTAGAGGGGAAACTCACCCGATTCTGCTTCCCATATACACAATTTTCACAAAAATCAAAATCTAGAGAGTTATTAATCATACCTTCTACCATACCTTTACCACCAAGTATTTGAAGGCCCTTCTCTCCAATATGTCCAAGCTTTTGATGCCACATCATGGTCTTCTCTCCAGAAACCACTAGATTTTTTGTTCCACTTTTAGGAACCACAAGACTGTTGCACCCATCAATAACAGTGCTACCTTACATCTTGTATAGAGTTCCATTCCCAACTCTGCATATCAATACCAGTGCTCCCTGAACCATCTTGCAAGTATCCTTCTCGAACACTGTTTTTACACCTGCATCATCTAGCTTGCTTATAGAAATCAGATTTTTGGCTAATGTAGGAATATGCAGAACACCCGGAAGTATTCTAACCCTTCCACCTTGCAACTTCAACTTTAATTTTCCACAACCAATGATTCTAGCCTTCCTTTCATCCCCCATGAAGACATCAACACCATCATATTTCTCATACTCACAGAACCACTCTCTATGGGGAGTGAAGTGAAAGGATGCACCTGAGTCAATCAACCATGCCTCATGATCTACATGTGTACTTGAAGAAGCCAAGTACACATCCCCACCTTCATCTGAGGTGGTTTTCACCTCTACAGAAGGAGCCTCATTAAATCCCTTTCCTTTATGAGGAGCATTATATTTACAGTCTCTTTTGTAGTGCCCTTCCTTTTTGCATTTCTAGCACACCACCTTTACAGTTTTTCCTGGAGATTTAGATCTCCCTCTCGATTTAGACCTCCCACTCGATGAATTATTTTTGTTTCTATTTTGGGACTGTCCTCGCACAAACAAGGCATCACATTCTGGCTCTCCATATATTTCCATCTCATTTCCTCCATCAGTAGGAATGAAACTATTTCATCAAACTACAAGGCAGTTGCATTGCTACCTATTACAATAACTATACTATCCCACGTATCTGGTAGAGAATACAAAAAACTAATCCACTTATCTTCATATGAAATTTTAATATCAATAGATGATAGCTAACTTACCACAGTATTAATGTGTTTAGATGTTCTGTCACCGAGTCTCCATATTTCAGCTGTAGGTTACAGCTTTTTCTGTAGGAACAGTTTATTCACCAGAGACTTAGATTGGTATAAGTTCCCTAACTTGTCCCACAAAGCCTTCTCATAGCTTCCCCTGATACATTCAACAATATTGAATCTGAGACACACAACCATATTGTGCTCTTTGCCTTCTTATTCAACTTCTTCCATTCTTCATTGGACACTCCCATTGGTTTAGTACCTAGATCTACCATGATCCACTGATCTTTATTCACCAACAGATCCTCCATCTTGAGTTTCCATAACTCAAAACTATGACCATTAAATTTCTCAATCTCTATATTTCCACTACTCGCCATCTTCTTTCACCACCTGAATTGATCCTATAGATCTCCCACTAAATAGTGTCTACCATAGGCTCGAGCAAAACCCCTCAGCAACAAAGGCATCCCCATGAAGCCAAAATAGCTTTGATACCAAATGTAGGTTTTAACCTCGTACAAAAATTACCTACATGCGAATTCTAAAAAAGAAAATAAACAATGTGAGAGAATGACACATAAAACACATATACACAGAGATTTTCCCCTAGATCCCAAAACCGGGACTACTAGATTGATTTTTCATCATGTTCCTTTCAATGTTACAATACATATTTATACTTGTTGAAGCATCCAATACCATGGACCGAAAACCATCACGTCCAAAACCATGTGTGAAAAATCATGCACAAAACCATAGGCAGGTCCGCCCGGACCCCATAGAGTGGGGTTACCTGCACCCCTCAAGCCTCATGTGACTCCCCCTACTACGCAATCAACGCAACGAAGGGGGGCCTCCACCCCCCTTCTAATCCCCCCGGTTAACTACGTGGGCTAGTCGTGGAAAGAATATAACACATCCCAACACAGCAAGCCCGGACATTACCCTGACGGAGTTACTTTCTTCACCTCCCCATGCAGGAAGCCTTTCTCTTATTTTGCCTTGTTTTCATTTTTCAAAGAATTTTTCATAGGCACCTATTTATTTCATGAGGCAGAAGAGGGATCCCGACTTATTAAGAGCAGAATAGGTTGTCCCTTCAAAGAAGGATGTTATATATACCTCTGACATACTTGTTAATGTTTTCCCCCTCACCTTACTCTACTTGACTGAGTTGACAAGGGTTAACTAAAAATAGAAAACTGATTATAGTAGGTAGTACTAGTTAAAAGTGCAATTTAGTGAATTCACCAAGCCTCACTCTGAGATGAATGTATTTTCCATCTGGGTATCATCAACTACAAGAAACGCAGGATATTCATAAGGAGAGGGAATAGACAAATAACCAAATGTTGATAATTGTACAAGTCCTATTGTATTTCACCCTACTTGTCTCAAGAATCCAAACAAGGTTCCATAGGAGGTTAATCCTACATGGGAATAAACATAAAAACAAGAAAATAAACACTATAATGTGAAATAAAAACTAGAAAGCCAAAGAAAAAGAAGAAAGAAAAAAAAATAGGAAATAAAAGACTACTCCTACTCTTAAGCTAAACAGTGCATCGGCCTTCTCACGTGAATTGATACTTCTAATGCAGCCACTGATGCATTGGTTGGCCCATGTAAGTGAAGGCATGGTCAATAAGAAAGATATTCAGGAAAAACAACAAGTAAGAAACATAAAGCAATGAAAAGCAACACGCTATAAGTTTGAATGTTTCTACTGGAAAGAAAAGAGTAAAATCACATGACAAACACTTTGTAGATGTGCCATGGTGTTGTATCACACTATGCGTAGATGACAAGGATGTATGCTCTTTTGACCATGAAAAATGAGCGAACATGCAGAAAACTTTAATTTTGCAACATTAATTGCTATGTATGACTCATCCAATGCATGAGAAATAGGATCATGTGATGCTAGTGGAGGATGTGAAATCTGTAGTTCAGGTTGATTTTCAATGTGCATGAGACAGCGATGATGAGTCTCGGGTGATTCAACAGATTTCTGATTAGAAGTGGAACTAACCTCAGGACTGTGAGAACCTGACATAACCATCAGCTCGAGCTAAAGTGCCTCAACAACTTGAGGGGTTTCCACTTCATTAGAAGGTGTATCATCAAATACTAGTGGCTTAGAAAAACCAATAGCAAGTGAATTGAAATTATGATCAGATGAATGAGTAAAAATATCACAACAGACACGATCATAAAATTCAATATGTGCATCGGCATCCTCATGATCTGACAAATCATAAAGAGGGGTTGATGAGAAATATATCTTTTCACCCTCTGAATTTTCAAAAACAAAAGATGACAGATTGGGTGGATTCATAAAGAAAGATTTGTCCTCACCACAATCAAATGATGGATTGACATCATGTGTGTCATGTGAATGATTAGAATTAGAAACATCAAGGGATGAATTTTCACAAGAAAACACAAAAATGGCAAGATCACAAAAGATGTCAGGATAAAGTGAATGAGGTGCAGACAAAAGGAGGTCATCCTTCACCACAACTTCTTCTTCATATTCCCACACATACTCATTAAAAATGATAGTGCAGGTTGGTTGCTCAGTGCCAACTCCGTCGACAACTTGATCCTCATGAACAACATATGTAGAGTTTGGAACGGGTGAACACAACACAGTAAAATCTGGAGGATCATAAGAACCAGAGGAAAAATGTTGAGAGAATGAAATCACGTGACAACCATCAAGGTTACATTCCAAATCTGTGTAGATATCCAAAGTAGGTGGGGTGGGAGGAGGTGACAGTTCAACTTATGGGTTTGCAACTTCTCCCACCTCATCCTACGGAGCTAGAGATGTTTGATGAGGAGAAGACAGAGGGTCACTTGTGACAACAACCTTTTCCATATTATATTTAGAAGCTCTAACACCGAGGTATGTTCAGATAAGTTCAAATGATTTTATCTCATGTGCATTTTCATAAACATGAAGAAGATACTGAAATGTTTCCTTAAGAAATTTCCAATCAATATCATCTTCATGGATTTGAAAAATGAGATTACAGAAGTGGTCCCAAAATTGCGCAATGGATTCAATAGTTGTTTTCTGTAATTTCATAATTTTTTTATTGAGTGCTTTACGATCAAAATGATAGAAATCACGGACTAATTCTCTAATCATGTGATCAAATGAGTGAATATAGGTTGTGGGTAATGTGTGACGCCATTGCTCAAAATGCCCTTCAAAAATGTAAGAGAACAACCCATAGCCAATGTCATCCGATGGGACTTCATTCCTCTCACAGAAGCCTAAGAAGGCAACTTTGTGTCTCAACAGGGTTGCTTCGCCTTCAACATTACACTTTATTTGTGACAAGTCATCGATGACATCCTCCAGTGCTTCGAAATCATGTACATGGGAAAAACACGTCGGAGTTGAGATTGTAATGTAAGTCATGAGGGATGTGCAGAGATTCAAAAAAGACTTTGAGGGCTCATCTTGTCATCTAACCCTCCTTCTAGCACCAAAAAGGTTGACAGTGTTGGACCTGCAAACATGTCAAGGGGATCTCCTGAGTAAGAAGTCCCAACTAGGCCTTAGACCGTTTAGAGTAGGAGTCCCAACAATGGGTAGTAAAATAGTGTCTTAACTACGATAACGCACAGAATTGAGGATGATAACTTTTTCAAAAAAAAGTGTGTGACCTTGCAGTGAGTCAAGTGAGACGCATGGGGGTTCTAACATGGAGCGACAAAGGAAGTGTGTCCTTTAGAAGCTTGTAATAGTATGTAGCCTGAAAGGAACACACGAGGGGAATGACATCACAAGCTGGAAGCAGAATAGTCCAAAATCCAAAGTGGCGGGTTAGCACAACAACACATCTTCAACAAGATTCATACAATCGCAAAATAGTTCACACACAAATGCATAAGTTAAATAACATACATTGCTAAAGTAACTAGAATAGTCGAACTACAATAACAACATATGCATGAAAAGGTGTTGGCTCAGTTATATTATTAAGTGAAAGTTCCATCCTTACATACACCATTGACAACCACTAGCCCCAATAGTGGAACACTACAGTCAACACCGCCTACTCCTCCAAAGATATGTACTCGCTCTATGTTGTGGAGAAGCCAAGGCTCATCACAATACTCTCCAAGCCTTTTCTAAGCAATGCTTAGCCAAAAGCTTGGCTCCCAAAATCTCATTCTATGAGTTATGAGGTTCTATTTATCACAAAGGGTGGGGTAACCCTTGACGTTCCCATTTGTGACTCTTCGATTACCCTCATAACTCTTCAATTTTTTTACAAAGAACTCTTTACATTACACAGTGTTTCTTCACATTCTACTAATAACACTTGGAATTTCACTTACAACATATTCATAAATAATATACATTTTCCACATGTACCCATGTGAAACAAAATATGCTAGAGACAACCTAACAAGACAAAACACTCTGACTTTGAGGTTTGGGGAAATACCAACTAAAAAACATCCACTTGATTATTCTTAGTCATGTAATGATGTGTTGAAGCCTCGAAATTCGTTGCAACAACATTGCGCGATGACTACTCGGTCAAAACCTTAAAGAAGCTCCTTTTCCATTTGGAATGGTGGTTTTGACTAGTTCAACTAGGTCTAGTTGCCTTCTCTCAATCTCCAAAATGGCTTACAATATTAATTTCATCCACCAATGGAGAAGAGACATCAGATCAACCCTCTTGTTTATTAGGCAAGAAAGTGATCCTTAAGTTGATCTAGGGCTTAGCCAAGCCACAACTAAAGTTTTCCTCTTTAGGAAGAGGACTTATAATAATGTAAAATTAAATCTAAATGCAAACTTAATCTATAATGCAAGAAAAATCAAATAAATCCTAATCCTATTTCAATTAAGAAGATATATATCTAACCTAACTGAGAGCAAGATATTTAAATGGTTTGGATTTAAATATGTCTGGATTATAATGAATATCAAGCTAATGAAGTAGTTCAATTAACTGACATTATGTATACCAAAACATATTGTTACACAAAAATATCATCACCATGACTATTCACAGTAAGTATGGGTCTATCATCACTTATACTGGCCTCCTAAGCAAGTCTCAAACCTTAGCTCTTCATATCAAGCTTTGCAAATGAGAGAAAGACATTGAAAATCAATAAAACTCAAGTTCCGCACTTTCTCTCACTTTTCCCTGTGGGCCCACACTCTTTGTTCATATTACCTGCGTATCTGCACGCTCTATTTGTAAAGGGGTGGGTGCGTACCCCTGTAAAAGTCAAAAAGGCGCAAGTTTATTCTAAAAAACTCACTTTGGGTTCATTCTAGATGTTTCTAGAAGGAATTTTGATGTGGATTGTTCGCTCCAAGGTGGTTCATGCATCCCAAAAGAGAAGGAGCTAATCCATTGATAGGAGGAGTTATCCCTTTGAAGGAGGGTTTTATCCCTTTGAAGGAGGACCTAGTAACTTCCCTCCATTGCACTATAAATTAAGGCATTGGGTAAGTTGCTGGAGAGGTTAGAAGCTAAACATTTTTAGGGTAAATGCTGATGGAATTGGGACTTCCTAGTTAAACTTGAGAGGAGAGATCACATACCTTTTGGTTTCATTGGGAAGTGAGTGAAACTTGTCAAAGTAGAGGAGACTTCTTATTGGACCCTGGGAGGAGCTTGTACAGCATCAAGGCACAGGATGTAAAGTTCTTCTTTGATTTTAATTAATAAAATCAGATTCATTTTTCTCAAAAAATTGTCTTATGTGGTTTGTTTCATAATCTCCTTGATCATTATGATGAATATGATTTATGATAATGGCTTTTCAAGTGCTATTTAATTTGTTTGGTTGTTTGTGTTTGCATACTTACTTCAAGGAAGCTCATTTGGAGCGAGGGAGCGAGGCTTCCACAAACTTGCATTGGACCAAAGGTAGGCCTAAAACACTTGTATGCCTTTGTTTTTAATTGCATATTTAGAGAAAGATAGTTTTTGATTGGCTTGCTTGTCACTAGATA
>APFE030601416.1:0-11994 GCA_000404065.3 Pinus taeda | reverse complement strand
ATATATCACAGCCCGGATGGATGAAACTAGATCCGGGGTCTTCAAAACTCGTTCAATCTTCACTCGGAGTACAAGTCGATCCATGTGAAAAATGTTCTGGCGTCAAACATGGAAAGACATCGCCTAATTACCAGCCAATGATGTAAGCTGTTAACAGGCGTGAGAGGAATCACCAATAATGACAATGACCCTCAAGGTACTACAGTACAATTCACGTTGTGTGAAAAAGGACTTGGTGTCGAACACCACATAAAATCTCTTGGTCGAAGGCCATTGATGTAAACCCGAAAGTGAGAAACTTGCCATTGAGGCATGCAAGCTTCAAAGTACTGAAAGGGTTGTTCCTAAGTCAAATTCTTGGATAATGAGCTGATGTTGACAAGAAGTGACCCGTCGCAGGAGGGCCTTAATGAATCCCACATCAACAACACAGAACAAAGCAAATGATTTTGGAGGTGAAAACAATCTGACGATAAGGGGTTCAAGGTGGCGGTCATGAAGGAATGGTGCATGAATGTATTACAGTGGGTGAGACACAGGTGAATTGTTTGAATGACTTCTCTTGAACATATCGACGACACTAACGATGGATTGGTAGCGTTAACCCCAAAGATGGATGGTGTGATGGACCAATGGTGATGACCAGTGAATGGAACAACCCAACCTGGCTTGGATGCGAAAGGAAAGTGTCATGTTCAAGAGCGACTTGCTACCAATAAAGCTTTTTTCAAGTTTTCTTCCCAATTTTCCCCAGTAATTGCTGACCAGTACCTCTTTATTTTTGTCAAGCTTGAGGAGGATAACATATTCTTGTTCTATAATCTGCCCTTCAGGCGAACCTGTCGCTATATTTTAGTGAGCCTAGCGACAATGAAACTCGTTCTTGTCCATTCAGACGAGTTTGTCGTTATTTGATTTTAACGAGTTTAACAACAAAGATAACTCGGTTTATTTCAGTTTTAGAGAGTCTGAAAGGAATGGAAAGGAGAATCCAACGATTCTTTTTCGTCATGTAATCCCTTAAGTCCAAAAAAGCGTAAAATAATACAAAAGGGATGAATTTTCGATAGTTTTAACAAGTCGAACAAGACAAGCGCTCGATCTTTTTGTGTAATAATCCCTCAGGTCCAAAAAGATTAAAATCTAGAGGAGGGATAGCACTTCCAACGACTTTAACGAGCCAGAGAGGCCAATTTCTTGGAAATATTTTCATATTTTACGAGTCAGTTGAAAAGAGATTAAAGGAGACTCGTTTTCGAGGAACGAGTGATGGTTTCAGGTAGCAGCGGATTCCAGGTAAGGTTTGGAATTCTCCAATCACGGTAGTGTCACAGGGATGGTTAATAAAATCACTCTTCGCAGATGTTCCTCAAAGGGGTAAACAATCATATGGGGATGAATGATAGGCTAAAAACAGAGTGGAGGTGATGATGAGAACACGACCAAGGCTCAAAAGTTGGCGATAAGGCATTCACAATGGTTATTTACTGGTTCATTTTTTAATGAGCTTAAAGGCTGGGGGAAACATTTGCTCATGACTTATGTTTATTTTTTAACGAGCTTGAACTATGCGCTAAAACTACTCGTGATAATGGTCATTGAGTCTTTGATTTACCATTAGCATTTTATTCTTTCAAAGATTGTACTACCTGTTCATTTGCTTCATCAAACCGATTAGAAATGAAAACATATGCTTGATAAATGAGTTAAGAACACTAATATTTTACTCAAATTACATGCATGGTAAATTAAAAGTGACTTTTAACTCTCATTTTACCATTTCATTTGAATTTGGTTTGTTGGAGCTCTGGAGGTGCTTCTCCCGCCCACCCACCCCCCTCCCGATTTTCACCAGCTGATTCCGAGAGATTCTGTGGACGATTCCTGACGCCGCTTGGACTAGGTAGGAGCTAAACTCGTGCCCTTCAATTGCATTCTTTTCTTTTTGAATTCTGAGCCTGTTTCCTTGCTCTGCTGAGCCTCTGGGGTTTGAAGAAATCATCGTGGCACCATCACACCCTTCCTTAATCGAAAGGTGCGATGCATATTGGTCTTCTCACTAACTAATCAATATGCATCACTCCCAGTACACTTACTGGGGTGCGATGGGCCTAAGGAGGAAACTTTTTGCACAATTTTCTCATAGATTTTTGCTTGTTTTTTACCAAATGAAGATCCTGACTCTTCTCTTGTTTGCTTTTCAGAGATTCATTGGAGAAAAATGATTGTTACATGGTGAGAACGCGAGCATGAAGAAGAGTACATTGTTGCTTTACATGATCCAGGCACAATAGCTACATTACGGATCTGTGGATTGTTGAAGTTTTTCCATATCTCTAGCATGAGGCAACAAATCAATTTGTTGCAATAGTTCCTCAATGCCTGGGATCCTATCAACCAAGTGTTCCAGATTAGGGGCAAATCGATCCCCTTGACTGTCATGGACATCTATTTTCTGACCAGATTATCGAGGCATGGTGCCCCTCTCTCATTATCAGGCTTCGCCCGTGGGGGTGAGTCCGCAAGGGAGTACATTCGTCGGCACTGCAAAGAGGGGTCTCAGCCGAGTACAGACGACAAGATCAATATCCGAGATGTCACTGACCAGCATTTGCAGACCATTCTGTTCACTTTTGCTAGACTGGCTGGTAGTTCTGCTCTTCACATAGCTAATAGGTCTTGCATGAAGTATGCTTTGGAATGCCTTGAACCGAAGGTGTTCAACTGGTGTGAGGCAGTACTCTCTGTGATGAAAGAACAACTGACCAAGGTGAAAAGTAGAAGATCCAAGAACTTCGGTTATGGTTCTATTTTGACCGCTTTCGCTTTGGAGAGAATCCCACTGATGCAGCCGCAGTACATTTCACTTGGCCTACCTCCACCGACTGAACCGTGGATGCAGAGATGGGTTGACCTCATGTCTCGGCATGCTGGCCAGCCCCAGATTTCTTTTTCTGATACTTTCTTCGTGTGGTTTGATTGTCAGGAGATGGTTTATGCCAGGTTTCCATATGCTGGCATGGATTTCCGGGGTGACCCGAATTTGGTGCTGCCGGCTGGTGAGCAGTGGGGTGCTATGGGTAATTCTTCTGACCATATCTCTGTTCATTGGTTTTTTTAATTTTTTTACGTTTTTTGATCAAGACTAATCAAAACGCATGTGCTCATGCAGATGTTGGACCAGTTCGATCGGCAGTATGCCGTAGAGACCCAGCGGCCGCTCTAGTAGGAGAGGTTGTGGGGAGGGCCATCCTTCGCGACCTTGACGTGGTCGAGACTCTTTCAGCGATCGAGGGTCTTACCCTTGGTATCCCAGATGTGAGGACTGACGAGCTGCCTCTGCGGTTACAGCGACATACTATTGGAGTGCCGAGTCGATGGACTAGGCTTTTACGCATGATTGCACGGGCGGTGACTTGTTATCACCAACATCATTAGACTAGGGTGCCCCCTAGAAATTTGAGTTTTGGGTCATTTGACCGATTTTTTCTTGGTTACAGAACATTATGTATAAACTATAAACAGTTATGAATATATTTTGATTTTCGGAGCTTTATTTTGGTTAAGTTACATGATCATGCTGCATATATTGATGTGATGCTTCTTTTTATAAATGTCGCAAATGTCTATCTAACACATAATTTGCCAATGAGTCTGTTAATGTGTTTAAACTTCTAGAAATATGTTGATATTGGATGAAATCAAACTGTCTTTCCAAAATTCTGACTCTTAGGAACATGCAATAGATAGCTAGATTCTGTACAGAATAGATGTCGGTGAGCTGTAGAATGATGAGTTGCGAGTCTAGCCTGACGACAAGTCGACATATGCCATGTGTGATGGCATCAGAGAGGAGTCCTATCAATGAATTGTATTCAGTGATATTGTTCGTTGACCAACCAATACATACCCCTCTGAAACTTACTAACTCGTCGCTGGGATTGAAAATGGCCCATGCCGCAGAAGACAGGTTCCGCGAACTACGACTTGCTCCATCGGCATATCCAAGGAATGATTCCAATAGGTTCGACATCTACAACGAATGAAAAAAGTGGATTACCTAACCAAAATAAATGCTCTTGGCGAAAACAAAAATGTAACAAAAGCATGAGGATTACTACGCGGAATTAGGCATAGTAACGCTTGAGGTACAACCCGATGCGAGGTTGCGCCAGTGGAATCCCATCATAGTCCATCAACTCGTAGGCTCCTTTTGCTAATACACATTTAACAATATAAGGACCCATCCATAACTATTTGAACATCCCTGCTCCCAACTTATCTGATTCTTGGTCGTAAAGTAAAACCAGGTCACCTTCTAAGAAGACGCGAGGTTTGACATTCTTGTCGAAATGTGCTTTGACTCGTTTCTTATGAGCTTTGTTAGCCGATGCTGCATCACGACGGGTTTCATCCAATTGGATTAGTTCCAAGAAACGAGCCTCATCTTCTAAGGTTCCAGGGAGAAGGTCGACTGCGAGTTTGAGGGACGAGATTTCACATTGAACAGGTAAGATTGCTTCAATACCATACATAAGTTGAAAAGGTGTGAACCCGATCGCATTTTTTACCGATGTCGGTATTGCCCACAAGTACGAGTATAGGATCAGGTGCCAATCCCATTTGTGGACTCTGATCATCCTTTGCAGCATGCGCTTTAGGACCTTGTTGATCGCCTCAACATGTCCGTTAGCTTGTGGATAATACGGAGTAGAGCTGTCGTGGGACAATCCTAATTTGGCAGCCAACTCAACCATCATGTGATTGCGAAAATGCAATCCATGATCTGTGACTATGGCCCATGGAACGCTGAATCTAGAGACTACGTGATTAAAAAAGAAAAGGGCAGTTGTTTCGCCGCTGTTGTTTAATGTAGGCATCGCCTCGGCCCATTTGGTAAAATAGTCTACTGCGACTGTGATATACCCATGCCCCCCGACCAAGGTGGGGTTACATGTCATGAAATCTATGCCCCATTTAGCGAATGGCCCAACAGCTACTACTGTTTGCAATGGTGTGGGTGGTTTTCCGGTTTTGCTATCGAAAATTTGGCAAGCATGACAACTTCTAACTGCGGTTATGCAATCTTTGAACATTGTTGGCCAGAAGTATCCTGCTCGCAAAAATTTTTGTGTCGTAGCATAACCAAATTGATTCCCCCCACATGCGCCTGAATGACAATCATTCAGGACTTTTTTGGCCTCCTCATGGGTGAGTCACCTCTGTAGAATTGTATTGATACCACGACGGTAAAGGGTATCATCGACGATCATGTAGTCTTTCGCTTGGTATCAAATACGTCGTTGTTCGGAGCGTGAGGTATTAGACCTATATGTTTATGTCTGGAGATAGATGATTATATCTCTGTACCACAGATCACTTGAAGATATCAGAAACAAATTTTCATCCACGATTGCTTCTTCGAATGTTTCATCATTGGACAACGATGGGAGATCACATAGTAACTCCGTGAATACCAGGGCTTTCTTTGATTTGGATTTTTTGAATTCCAGATCAAACTCTTGTAGAATTGCTATCCATTTTGAATATTTGTGTTGAAAATAATACTGAGAGGGGGGGTGAATCAGTATTATCTAGACCTTTTAACAATTCTTCCTTATTTATACTTTGAATTATTTTTGCATATCAGTACCATAAAACAATGAGCATGAACAAGAAAAAAGACAGTCACATCAAAGAACACCAGATATAAGGTGGAAACCCAATGTGGGTGAAAACCACCTGCTGCAATATGTCTCTACCTTCTTTCAAATTAGAAACTCCTTTTACAATGGTCTTGTACTGGTGCAGTGCTTTACCAGTATGCAGGCTGCAACCTGCAGAGAGCTACAACTCTCTCTCGTTTTCCAGTCTCTCCTGGAAGGGAGCTACAACCCCCTACTTCTTTTCTTTCAAGGACCACTTTTCATAAATATCAAATGATCATCAAGTACCAGTAAGTCACCCAGATAACCAGATCCACAATAACAGAAAACTAAACCCAGAACACCTTCTGTGGCGTCTCCTCCAGCTCCTCCTGCGGCGTCTCCTGCGGCGCCTCCTGCGGCGTCTCCTGCGGCACCTCCTGCGGCGTCTCCTGCTGCGCCTCCTGTGGCGTCTCCTGCGGTGCCTCCTGTGGCGCCTCCTGTGGCGCCTCCTGTGGCGTCTCCTGCGGCGCCTCCTGTGGCGTCTCCTGCGGCGCCTGCTGGATAGGTAAATCCCCTCTACGGATAGAGGCGATCCCTACTAGCCCAACAGGGGTCTAGCAACAATCAAACAATGCTACACCGCAGGTTCCTAGTTGTAATTAACAAGTGGGTGGGAATAACCTGTTAGCTTCCTGCTCATAGCAGGTATTCACCTTTCGTGATCGACATATGTACAGGCCAAATATGTCATGCTTTGCTTACAGCAATGTTCCATATTTGAAATTTGCCACTGTGGCAAAAAGGGCACAAAATCTTCAGGCACAGAAGTCATTGCATGTTGTCTTAGATCTGCTACACTTTGTTGCTCCAAGATTAATGCAACGAGGAGATGCTCATTTTTCTTATGGCATTGCTGACAATTTGGATGTTCCAAAATATAAGCATTACAAGTACTGGTCTAATCCTCTTGAAACAAAATTGCCAAATGCCCCGGATATTGAGATATACTCCATGTATGGTGTTGGAATTCCTACAGAAAGATCATGTTTATAAATTGTCCCCTTCTGCTGACACATGCTACATACCATTTCGAATTGACACTTCAGCAGATGGGGGGCAAGCAGAGAGCTGCCTAAAAGGAGGCGTGTACTTAACTGAAGGTGATGAAACTGTGCCATCTCGTGCAGGATTCATGTGTGCCAAAGGCTGGCGAGGGAAAACTAGATTTAATCCTTCAGGCATGTCAACTTATATAAGGGAGTACCTCCATGCCCCACCTGCAAACATATTAGAAGGTCGTGGTACCCAGAGTGGTTCTCATGTTGACATAATGGGAAACTTTGCTTTGATAGAGGATATCATAAGAGTAGCAGCAGGTGCAAATGGGGAAGATATAGGTGGAGATCAAGTGTATTCTGGTATTCTAAAATGGTCTGAGAAGATTAAACTAAAGCTATAAAGTGTTCACATCATTTGTGGCATTTTCTGATGCATCTTTTACCACAAAATGTTCCAACATATAATTTCAAGTTTTGAAGCCACACAATTCTCCCGGCATTATATCTTATAGAATCAGATGATTGCTGCAGCGAATATAATCCAGAGTGAGATGGATGATTTATACAACGAAAACTCACTTCATTGGAAGGTTTATGCTATGGATAAATTGGGAACTTGTAACCTGGATCTGGCTACTAATTACTGGAATTTCTGCAGTGTTTATGCAAATTGATGGTCTTCTCAATATATATGAAATCAAAAATTTTCAATAGTTGTTTGCTGTCACAACAATAACTTGGTCCATTCTGAGGCTCCTGGGATTATTTTCATAAGAATGGGCTTCCAACCAGTGCATATTGACAATTGATGACCAGGTTGGTTTGTGTCATGTGCACAATGAGGAAATGTATAATCCTGTAGCTGTCTTTGTGACTGTAGGAATTGTACTTACAGGTGCATGGTTTGGAGTTTGGGGAGTGAGCTATATGGATGGGTTGCTCGTTCTGAGGACTACAATGCTACAAGTCCTATTAGAAAACATCTTCGTGAAGGTGAAGGTTATAAGACCCTTGTAACAACCCGAATTAGTTCTATCATACCCACAGCCACCTCTACCCAGATTTATGAATTGCCGGTGCTGGATGATGCCAATGCTCAGTCCCTCTTTTGCTTCTGGGCTTTTGGACAGAAATCAATTCCAAACAGATGCAGATGAACATCTAGTCAAGCAGGTGCAAG
Source organism: Pinus taeda (assembly GCA_000404065.3). Lineage (NCBI taxonomy): Eukaryota > Viridiplantae > Streptophyta > Pinopsida > Pinales > Pinaceae > Pinus > Pinus taeda. The sequence continues at coordinate 4,108 of APFE030601416.1, read as the reverse complement.
CAGAATGCAAAGGCCTGCCACTCGCTCTGAAGGTGATCGGAAGCTCTTTGCGTGGTGAAAGTCACCCGGTGTGGGAGAGTGCTAAGAACAAGCTCCTGAATGGGGAGTCAATATCAGATTATCATAAAGAAGGACTTCTTAGATGCTTGGAGAGCAGTATTGATGTCCTGGATGAGGAAGTACGGGAGCGCTTCTTAGACCTGGGGTCCTTTCCAGAGGATAGGAAAATATCTGTGGATGCATTATTGGACATCTGGGTTTATGTGCGAAAGATGGAGTGGCACGATGCTTTTGTTATATTATTGGAACTCGCTAGTAGGAATCTGTTAAACCTAACAAGCAATCTCAGGAGTTGTGCCATCAATTATGGAAGTACCTCGGAGCTCTACTTTTCTCAACATGATGTAATGCGAGACTTGGCCCTGTATCTGGCATCCCGAGACTGGATCGTGAACAGGAAGAGGTTGTTTATGCCTAAAAAGGAGGATGGATTGCCAGGGAAATGGGAGCTACTCAAAGACCAAGCTTTTAATGCGCAAGTTGTTTCAATTCACACAGGTGAAATGCAAGAGGATCAGTGGTGCGAGATGAATTTTCGAAGGTTGCTATCGTTGAAGAATTAGTATAAGTTCAATGGCGTTTATGAAGATAAGCTTTTACTGGTTCATTATTTGTTGGTTTGGAAGATCCATTGCGGCAGCAGAGAATGGTCAAAAGAAGCCGGATTATCCGCCTGCTCTGTTCGTCTTTGGGGACTCATTGGCAGATGCTGGCAATAACAATTTCATTCCCAACTGTGCTGCTCGTACAGACTTCCCTCCTTATGGCATGTCCTTCTTCGGTCATCCCACTGGCCGCTTCACAAATGGCCGCACCGTTATTTATTTCATAGCAACAAACTTGGGGTTGCCATTCCCTTCACCATATTTTGACCCACAAGCAAATTTCTCTACTAGGATTAATTTTGCCTCTGGAGGGAGCGGATTGCTGGATTCAACAGGCCAAGATTTGAATATTATTTCATTGAGCCATCAAATATGGCAATTCACACACTTTGCTTCAACTTTAGTGAAAAAGAATGGCGGAATTGCAGTTGAATCTTACCTGTCCAAGTCCTTATACTGTATTTCCATTGGTGGCAACGACATTAGGAACGGGGAAAGAGGTGTGTGACACTGTGATTGTAGCTTTGAAAGAATTAAATGAACACAATGCAAGCGGAAGATATCCAATACCCGAGGCGTGGAATAAAGCGGAGAACAGAAGGACAGCCAGCCACCGCCTCAATCCAAAAAGACAAAAATCATTTATGGAACCGCCTAAAGGATTCATGCGCAACCTTAGATATTTACTCCAAGATGCCAGCTGCCCCAGCTCAGCCCATATAGTCTTTCATGCATTTATTTTTAGCAGCAAACACTGATTTACTTCAGATCTGTTTAGATCAGTTTGATAGATATTTTGAGATATTTTCCTTGAGATCTTATCCACAGATCTAAGTCTGTAAATTTTTTCTATAAAAACCTCCCATGTACTGTTCAAAAGGGCGGAGAGATTCTTGATCGTTAAACTCATTTGGGTTTGCTGTGTACGCTCCAAGAAATTCAATGAACAGAGCTTGCTGGAACATTGTGTTTGGAACGTTTAAATGTGTATTGATGGCTGAAGAACAAGATTGCAGAATCTCGTGTTTCCTATGGACAATAAGTTTCTCATCCTTTCTACAGTTGCTATGTTTCTATATCGTACTTTTGTCATGATCAAACTTGCAGGAAAAAAAAAATAGTTCAGATCTCACTTAGCTGTGTCTCCCCAAATCCTGTTTTTCTCAATGTTTTATTTCTAAACTAGCTATAATATGAATTCTCTTAGGCTCATATTTGCACTAGTTTCCCTCCGTAAATGAATATTGTTGTAGAATTTCCTAATTGCTCCTTAGATATTCATTCACTTCCCCCTGTTAGCACGAATGAAATTAACTTAGCTGTCTTTCATTCCCTGACCTCCATTTCATCTCATTTCAAGCTTCAATATTGGTCCATGTGTAGCTATCCTGCTCTGTATTCCTCTTCCGTCAAAGAAAACACATCCTTCAGTTCACACCCTTGACTCCATGCCCAATGTTCTAAACCTCTTGCGCTTTGCATGCCAAACACTGCCTGAATAGATCATTCATCCCACCAAACTCAAACAAAAAACCATGTGCATAATAACTAGCCTGAAATCATTTCCTAAACAAAGCTAAATCCCGAAGAGAGAGCCCTCTCTGACTGCTGGTATGCTAGGACCGGCAGTCCAAAGCTTGGTCTGTGGTTACCTCGGCCGTATCCCTGAAGGAGCCAAGGGACAACCTGAGTGTTAACATAACCTACTTGGATTCCAACGCGTGTTTGTCGAAGAGATACTCCTCTCGCTCCTTCGCTCCAGCCGATCACAATTCTCTGCTATCCTCGCGGATGAACACCTGCACAAGAAAAAGAGAGCAAACAAGAGTGTAAAATCTACTAACAACAATTATGTATCGGTCAGGAAAGATACAATTTGCATTAATCATTCATTGAACAAATGTAAATGGAACCATAAGAGTAGTCATCTATCTTTATTAACAAAAAGTAGATTAAGCTACAACCGAAGTCCTGACGCTGAGTCCTTCTCTAGAGGGTCCAGCCAGCATGTCTTCCAAGCATTCACCTTTGAAGCAAATCTCCCAAGTCAAAAGGTCTCTCTCTCACATACAAGGCAACAAGCTCATGACCTTCCTCAAGCTTAAAGCAATCCTCACACAACACACCAAATGCCTACAAAGAGCAGCACTAAAATGCACTAAGAACTCCTCAATCAAAGTCTATATGTTCCAAACTAAAAAACTAAAAACTAGCTGCTCATGGGCAATGGAGGAGGCTTATAAAGAGAAGGAGTTTCCATGAATAGGTAAAGGATGAACTTTCCCCCAAGATAAGTGGATGGTCAGTCGAACAGACGTACCAGAGAAAGGATGGCAACCTCAACAATGCTAACAACCAAGTCTGGAAGGACCTGGAAGGTTGGTTGTTAGAACAAATTCGCCCAAACAGGATCAGCGCGGGTGAAACACTGAGCTGGCGCGCTGACATCGCAAATCAAATATAGAGGAGGTCTAGTCAGCGCGCAAAGGACAAACGGAAGGTGCGCTGTTCGTAAAATGGGACCAGCGCGGAAAAGACGTGTGCTTCCGCGCTGGCATCGCAACAGCAACACTGACCTCCACCTGCCAGCGCGGTTATTTTATTAACAGACGCGATGATTCATTTAACTTAGGCAAAGAGGGGTTTTTAGCCATTTTGAGGAGCATGAGTATAGGTGAATGTGGTTTATAGCACAGTAGGGAGACTGACATGATGGCAGTGACATTTTACTGTGTAACAGCGCCTTCTGTGGCGTCTCCTGTGGTGCCTCCTGCGGCGTCTCCTGTGGCGCCTCCTGCGGCGTCTCCTGCGGCACCTCCTGCGGCACCTCCTACGGCGTCTCCTGCGGTGCCTCCTGCGGCATCTCCTACGGCGCCTCCTGTGGCATCTCCTGCGGCGCCTCCTACGGCGTCTCCTACGGCGCCTCCGCACTTCCGCAGCTGCAGCACTCGAGAGATCACCCTTCATAGATTCGCTTTCCACTTCACTTTCATATAGATTGAGCTTTTGAAACAATAACCCAAATATTTCAGATATTAAGATATTCAACCCAAAAGCATACATAAGCCAAATGATCTCCTTTTCTTTATATAGGCAAGCTCTTCCTCAAATCATGGACCAATACCACGGGCCAAAACCATAACAAACCAATACCATCAACTCAATACTAGAGATCAACACGTATGTCGAGATGCCATGGTTCAAAAACCATAGGTTAAAATTCCAAGGACTAACTACCATGGACCAAAGGTAAGTTTTCCCACATGAAATAAACTTTTCTCTGCATAAAATTTCGTGAACTTTTCTCCACATGAAATAAACTTTTATAAACTTTTCTCTCAAATTCCAAGGTCTAACTACCATGGACCAAAGGTAAGTTTTCCCACATGAAATAAACTTTTCTCTGCATAAAATTTCGTGAACTTTTCTCCACATGAAATAAA
>APFE030601412.1:0-18490 GCA_000404065.3 Pinus taeda | reverse complement strand
AGGCTTGTTCCCCATTCCCAACAAGCTTTGCAAGGCATGTGCTGCTGATCACCCAGCCAAAGGAGGATTTGACATCAGAACTATGGTTGTATTCTTCTTTGTTTATCAATAATAATAGGTGACTATCATTATGGTTCCACTCTTATTGTCTTTATAATGATGATTGAGTTATATCCTTTCTGATTGATATATAGTTGCATCTATTGGATTTTATGCTTGTATTTGTGTCGTTCTTTGCATGTGTAGGCGTCTGTTCACGAGGATCGTGGGGATTGTGACCAGCCGGAGCAAAGGAACGGGAGTGACGACTCTTCTACAAGTACTAGCATTGGAATCCAGGTAGGCCCTCATCATCGGTCTTTCATTTGCAGTTAGGAACCTGCATGTTAGCGTTGTTTGATTGTTGCTAGACCCTATTTGGGCTAGTAGGGATCGCCTCTGTCCGCAGAGGGGATTTACCTCCACAACAATTTGGCGACTCCGCTGGGGAGTTGGCTTCTTGCCTTGTTGTTTGTTTTGTCTTGTTGTTTGATTTGTAAACTTTAGACGGAGCCTGAAGTATGGCCAGATAGCCTTCGAAACGCTATTGCTCTGCATTAGCAAAGTAGATCAATGTCACTTCAGTCCATCCCCAGTTTGGTTTACGAATTGAACGGCTTGGAACTTGCCTTGTTTCTTGGTTGTTTCTTGGTTTCTCCTGCTTGATTAGCTTTCTGGGTTGAATCCCTGTGTTGCTTCTTGCCCCTTGGTGTACCTGGGTACTGTTGACTTAGCTTTGGCTCTTTCGCTTTTTATTTTTCCATAGCAAACTCGGCTGGCGCTTGTTTATAGCATTACAATCGCGCCAATTGGCACAAGTTGCACATTGACAACCCGCGCCAATCCCTGAAAGGCACTAGTTGCAACCTGACAGTCGTGCCAGGCTTGGGAACTTTTGAAGTTTGCTTGGCTGAGAGCCCTCTGAGCTTGGTTTTTGTTCTAGGTACCTTTTTTAGACTACTTGAGTGTGTTGGAGTGTGATTTGATTGGCTTTGATCGTTACCCTTTGGGTGTTTCCTTTTTTCCATTGATTTCACATTTCTAGCCCTAGGGCATCTAGTGGCTTTGTGTGTCGAGCCTTCCTCAGGTGTTTTGATCTTCTAGTGGTCCAATCGACTCTTTGTTTGCTCCCTTGCACTTGTTTGGTGGTTGTAAATCATTTTGTTGCATTATTTGGGTGACTTGCTTTGTCTTCACTTGAATTCCACTTCGTCTCACTTTGAGCCTAGATTAACGGCTTCATTGGTGTCTTTGGGATCTTTTTGTTCTTGAATTTGGTTTGTGATTTAGGGAACTGAATGTGCTTGTATTGAATAGAATTTGTTTGTTGTCATTTCTCAAAGTTGTTTAGTGCATTTTGCCATCATCAAAAAGAAAAATCTCTTTTACTTTGTATTAGTTAATGAGAATTAGAACTTTTCATTTCGATTAGTGATTAGTGATCTTAAAGAAAAGTTTGTTAATTTTCATTAGCTGCATTAGGGAAGTTCTTTGTTGTTTTGTGATCGTTTCGTTTGGGTGAAAGCTCTTGAACTCTCTCGCAACTAGCATTCATCGAATGAAATGACATATTTTGGCATATAGATTGCATTTAGGGGATTTTGAGAGATTACATACGGTAAGGCCTGAAAACTGAAACCTAATACAAGATCAACTTTAAAATAAACCGAATGAATCTAACAATGCATTGGAACATGACACTCACTTTTTAGAGGTCTAGGCTAGAGACGTGCTCCGGCGTCGTTAAACCTAGTCACTTTTGTTTCCACTCAAGGTTGGGTGATTCCTCCTTTGTGACTCAATTGTGGTCTAGTACGGACTTGTGCTCCCACGTACTGTCGAGTATATGGGAAGACCCCACTAGGTTATCATCCTTTATCCACAGGAAGCCGTGTCTGCCGCCTTGCGACCCGTAACGCACCAAATGTAGGAATTTACAGGGTAAGTTCCTCAGAAAGAACACCAAAAGGACACCGCTCACAACTAGATTTCAAATCTATACACCAGTATTTTTGATGTGGTTAAAACCCTCAAAGAGGGAAACAGTCCACGGCCTGAGCCAACGTGGCCACTTCAGGCAATTTATTAATCAAAGAATGAAAATTTACATAAGCTTTCTCTCATAGACGGATTACTCGAACAATGATCCTCCATGCGCTTTAAATAGAACTCATGGACCAATCGAGTGTCAAGCCACGGATCAAGTGTCAGTGATACCGAGGAGAGAGTGAACCGTCGGATCACTACATATCGTGACCGTCGTATTGTAAGTTACAAAATGTACAACAGTAAAGAAACACACTTTACCTAACTCTATACCTAACTCTATACTAGACCAAGTCGAACTTAACTATTTCCTATGTGTCAGAATATCCTAACACCGAACACAGCATTCGTGAAGATTTACTGTCGTATGGAAAGTCCTTGGTTTTCATATGATTCCTAAGGTGTATATGCAGTTTTACGGATTGTCTGGTAAACCCTTTGCCTAGTTTTCCAGAGTAGTGACTTTTTGATCCTTTTCGGACTCCCTAAAGAAAAGGCTCACCTGAGCATTTGTCACTTTGGGCTCACTAAACATTCGAAGGCGACTAGAGTCATATTTTTGTCCTTTTCTCAACTCTTTAAAGATGAAAAGGTAAAGTTATGTCCTTGTGTCTTAAAATTTATTCGGCCACGTTCACACTTACCCTGTTAGATCTTGTTTGCGTTAGTTTGAGTAGGGTATTTTATCATTAGCTTGTCTAGGATTTTTTGAATCGAATCATCCTGGCGGATCCATCGATCCCGTCCCCCGTCCCTAGTGACCAAGGGTCTCCTTCTTCTGCTGCTCCTGAGACACCGGTTTGTGGTGACACTTTTCCTGTTATTCCGAGTGTCCAACCGTTGAACTCTCGCGCTCCAGAAGACGATCTTCACGATCTATTTTGGAACCCTATTTGGGAGCCTTACGAAGAGGATTTTCTTTCTACCCCTATTGGTGTTTCAGTACCAATGTCTTCCTCCGACATGGATGACACATCTCCTATAGCAAGTGAGACACCTATTTTGTCAAGTATCGAAACTCCTATCCTAGCCACATCCCCGGTCATAACTCCGGTCTTCACTGTCACCCCTCTCGGTGTCACAATACCCTTACGCTATAAGGCTTTGAGGGATGTTATGGGTTCTAGGAACTCCTCTTCAAGTACTAAGTGGGATCACAACATCACTCCCACTACAAGATCTTTTGTTTCACAAGTTCACAATACAGTCGTCACTTCAGTCCCAACTATTCCAACTGTTTGTGTAGCATCTTCAACACCAGTTGTTAGTGCCGTTACGACGTCTTCGATTGTAACTGTTGTTGCTGGTCCATCCCACGATTCAGTACATAGTGGCCAAACGGCACATACACCCAAAGTTTTCCATCCTGCACTTAGTGCCCCACCTTCTTCTGGTTCCATTCCAGCAAGGGAGGCATATACTCAGTATTTGCATGCCGTCCAGAATCTGGGCGCGCAAGGTCCAAATCGTTATTATGACCCCGTAGTGCATCATTTGTATATGTCCTTGCCATCTCAGCCTGCGGTTGAGGTCTCAGTCCCGTTAAGCATCGCTTGGGGTACCACTGGTTATGGTGGTGGCCAAGTGCTCCGTCCAGATCAAGGACCGCCTTATCAAGGACAGCCTTACCAAGGACCATCGTATCAAGGTCAGTCGTCTTACACGCAGCCTTCTTATGGGAAGCAGTATTACGGGAAAACCTATCCAGGGCATCCTGGAGGCCCACGAGGACAACCCTTCCAGGGACAACCTTCGGCCTATGGTGGTCCATCCGTCACCTATCTTGGGCAACCCTCTGGAAATCCAGGACAACCTTATATCCAACAAGGACAACCTGGAGTCCAGCAAGGATACCCTTCCGGTAAACCCTATGGGAATCCAAGACAACCTTATGTGCAACAAGGACAACCTGGAATCTAGCAAGGGTACCCTTCTAGGCAGGGTGGTCAGCATTATGTGTAGCAAGGCCAACCCACTGCTCAGCCTAGTCAACCATCTAGACAGGTTGGTCAACCCGAAGGTCAGCCAACCATTCAGTCTGCTCAGCCATCTGTTCTGCAAGGACAACCCTCGGTTGTACAAGGACAACCTAACACCCAGCAAGCTCAACCTTCTGGGCAAGTGGGTCCGTCCCAAACTCAACCAGGGAAACCTTCCGGCCAGGTGGCCCAATCTCCATCCTCTCAAGGACATCTTTCTGGGCCTGCTCAACCGGGCATGCAGATGGTGATTGCTTCTCAAGCTCAACCCGGTTTTCAGCCCCAGGCTGGACCCCAGACTCAAACTGGTCTTCAAATGCAAGGTGGGTTTCAATCCCAACCTTCTTACCAAGCGCAGCCTGGTCCCCAAGCTCAGTATGGAGCCCAACAACCGTATGGTTACCAGCAACCCCAGGGGCAAGCTTAGTTTGCCAAGTACCAAAATTATCAACAAATGTCGGTCGCTCCTTATCACAATTACCAGCAACAGTATGTTGCTCCTGCAGGCCAGGTTGGTAATCAATGGGGTGCTGGGGGGCAGATCCAGGGTCAACCATCCGGTTATGGCTATAACCCCTATAGACAGAATCCCTACAGATAGAACTCTTATGGGCCTGGTCTGTCTGGACAAAAGCAATGGGGGCAACCAGCAATTGGTTGGAACTCTGGTGCTACCTCGTATCCACAACCACAGATGTCCTTCAATCCTCAGTTACCATTATTAGCAACATTGGAACTATCGTATGTATCCAAATTAACTAATGATCCTATCCTTCATGATCCATTTTGGCCACCAGTTCCAACCAAGATACCCGGCGATTGTCCCAAATTCGATGGAAAAGCTGGAGAAGATCCTCAAGCCCACGTTATGACTTACCACCTTTGGTGTTCGTCAAATTCATGGCTTGATGATTCAATCCGGCTCTGCCTGTTCCAAAGGAATCTCACTGGCTTGGCTGCTAAGTGGTACATTGAGTTGGCTCGTGGATCCTTTCAAGATTTCAACTCGTTGGCAATGGAATTTCTAACTCATTTTCAGTTGCCCATTCAGTATGATACGGGAACACATCTCCTCACGTCTCTCAAACAGGACACGGCCACGCACATATCTGATCATATACATGAATGGAGACGGCGTCGTCGTTGGATCAAGTTCTAGATTCCTAATCAGCTCCTAACCGATTGGTTTACAACTTCCTTTGTCCCTAAAATCGCACGAGACATTGCTATGGGAGCTTGTGTAACTGAAGAGCAGGCTATCGCGCGTGCTCAGTACCTCAACTTAGTTTATTCTCAGTTAGGTACCTTATATGAGTATTTGCCTGACGCCCTGAGACCCGAAACATCCAAAGCTCCGCCAAAGCCATTTGTTGATGGTGTTATTGGCTCAGTAAATCCGTCTTCGAAGAAATCATCCGCAAACCCTGGGAAGCAAAAATTGAATGCTTCAAACGAAAAAACTTCCCAGGGTGTATCTAATTCCGGAAATACTTCTGAGGTCAACGTCGTCCAGTCCACCACGGCGGATAAAGCCTCGAAAGGAAAGAAGAAGGGGAAAGCAAAGAATAAATCTGAGCAACCCAAACAGGACTCCCCTAAACCTCCACCCGAGGAAGGAGCCAAACGTAAACCGATGTATCCTTGTCTTATATGTGATGAGGATCACTATACCAAAGACTGCCCAAGGTGGTCCGAAGTTAGTCGTTTATTGAAAGGTGCTCCTGGGATTCCTGTGGTTCTGAAAGAACCTTTCCCCTCCCAGCAAACCCAAATGGTGGCCGACCCATCCTCGTCTTCTTCTCCCTTTGGTTCCGAAGTGTTCATGGCTGGAACAATTCCCGTTCATATAATGACTTGAGCAAAGGAATATCCGTCATCCGCCGGGAAGGAGCCTGAGGTCCCCTCAAGCGCTCCTCCGTCCAGTTTTGGTCCGCTCCATATTGAGAGACCTAGCGCTGAGACGCCCATTCGACCCGCTCCTAAAGGTGTACTCCGGAGATCGTCTTACAACCCAAATGCTCGTGCTTCCCAGCACTATAGCATCATTGAGGACTTAGCTCAAGCTCCATCAGTTATGTCCGCTTTAGAAGTTCTCCAGAGTTGCCCCCCTAGAGGAAGTCCTTGCTATCGGCCATCGGTGGCATCGACCCGGGCGACTTGGATTTGATCACGTTTGATCTTGAGAGCCATGTACCGAGACTACCTCACCAGATTGCCTTCCTCATTCAGTTCATCATCAATTTGAAAACGATTCATCGTACAGTTATTGATGAAGGCATTATGTCTGTTGCTTGTTGGAAGGCTATTGGGTCCCCGACTTTGAGTCAGTCTCCAATGTCACTGGAAGCCTTTGACAGGAGAGAATCTCGCCCTTACAATATCCTCCAATGATTACCGATTACTTTGGAAGGGAAGACCGTTGAAGTGGAAGTTGAAGTTGTTGATGAAAATCTTACTTACAACCTCCTTTTGGGCCAGAGATGGACATATGCCATTCATGCCGTGGCTTCATCCCTCTTTCGTGTCATTCGTTTCCCTCATCAGGGTAAAATTGTCACAGTAGACCAGCTCTCCTTCTTCGCTTCTTCTTTCGAAGGTAATGTGCCTTTTGTGGAGCATACCTCCATTCCCTTAGAGAGTGTGGGAGCTAAGCTCTTTAAAGACCCTGCCCTCATTGGTGTCTTTTCACTCCCACCTCCGAACCTCGCTTCGCTTGGTTTGATTTCCGCTCGTTCTAGTCCCCCATTGCACACTGTTGCTACCCTCGACCCCTTTGCAAAAGGGGGCATTGATTCTCTAGCTTGTAACCCTCACTCGGCTGGGGGGCATGGGCAGATCATCGGAGCCATTGATCATTTTACAAAACGAGCCGAGATGACGCCTACACTATCTAGGCCGGTCACGCAGCAGTGCAATAGGGTAAGTCCTGAAATGGGCTTGACTTGAACAAGTATCATGCGTGCACTTTACTTTTTGTACATACTTGTGTTTCAGCAAGTGTGTTGTGTGTGCATGTTTTCATTTTTTGTCTTGGTGTGTCAGCGTGATTGTCGCTTATTGTGTCTTTTTGCTTCTTGGATAGATGTCTGGTTCGCCTTACGTTGGTTTCGCTGATGGTGCCTCCCGCAGTACACGCAACTTGTCATCTGCGGCATGGGTGATCTACGATCCTCATGGTGCGTCAGTAGACCTTCAAGGGGTTTGTCTAGGTTGTACAACAAACAATGTTTCTGAGTATAGTGTTGTGATTGAATTACTAGCTGAGGTGATTAACCTCGGTATTCGAACATTGGTTGTGAACTTGGACTCTCAGCTTGTCGTCCACCAGCTCAACGGGCGTTATTCCGTCAGAGACCATCGGATTTTAAGGTTGTATTTACGTGTTAAGTTGTTAGAAAGGGATTTTGATTTCATTACTTATCAACATATTCCAAGACGATTTAATACGTTAACCGATGCATTAGCTAATTATGTGTTGGACATGCATTTGCATAACATGTAATTCAAAATAACATAAGAAGCATAAAACACAATAAACCATAAAACATATGTATATATATATGTGTGTGTGTGTGTCCAAATGTTTGCACCGCGTGCATCATCAAAAAATAATACATGTTTGTCTTAGTACATCCGGAGACAACACGTCTCTCAAAAAATATGCATAAAAAAGAAATCCTAGATATCTAGTCCTGGTGGTGCTCATGGTAGCAAGTCACCGCTCGCACTAAACGTCTCAGGAGTCGGTGGATGTGAGTCGGCACCCCCACCATGTGCCTCTGGTATGCTAGCGGGACATCCGCTAGCCAAGCATAGTCCGTGATCCCTCGAGTGATAGCCCCGAGGTTCTGAATGAGCTCTCCTCTGTCACCACCCTCCTCCTAAGGATCCGCTGCTGCAGCTTGGTGTCTCCTCGCAATGGAAGACATGCCAGCTGGACGCTCGGGGCCAACATCTGCATATGCATATAAATGTTATTAGAAAAAGCATGTGCTAACAGAAAATCATAAAAATACAAAATTAAAATGAGGTCATACCTATCTCCTCGTCCCAGTCCTCTCCCTCCGGCAGTGGGAGGTCAGGGTCACCGGTGAAGTCTGTCCCCGCATACGACCATTCCTCCACCACAATCAGTTGGAGGTGAAGCCACCCAAAAAACTCAGGTCTAAATGACATCTGTTGACCGCCACCCCCTCTCGGCATCAGTGCCGCCCAACGAGCCATCCTCGACTCTCGAGGTGCCGGGTCAGGAATAAAGGCCCCTTGGCCCTGGAAGATTGGCACATGTTCCAAGAAGAATGTCACCAAGATGGAGCCGTATCCGAACTGTTGCAGCTTGCCACGCTTGGCCTTTGTTAGCTGCCTCTTCATATTGGTCGTCACAGCTGACGCCCAATTGAAGACCGTCGGATTAAGGCACTCTATCGCCAGTATCAGGTGATTCTTCATAGCTTCGTGGGGCGCCTGTGCCCCCGCAGCTCATGTGATGGTGAATAATAGAGCTCTAAGTGTTAGGTCCTGAACAACGGGGATATCCACTTTTGAGCTGCCCGACCCATATCTTGCCCCTGGGCAAACTCTAGCCTTCACCTCCTCCATCTTCTGCCTGGATGGCCTGCTACTGGTCAATCGGGGCACCGTCCCTCTACACGACAATCCAGTGAGGAAATAGACATCAGATATGTCTAATTCCAGTACTTGGTCCCGTATGCAGAACACCTGTTCATGTTCATCCCATAAGTTGATCAAATACTGCAAGAGCTCTGGCTGAGCTCGTAGATAAGACAGGAGGAATTATTTTTTGAGCCTGCAAGCTCCAAGAGCTTCCATACAGTCCTCATATGCTAAAGCCAATTTGTCTACTTGGTCGTGTTCTCTTTCTTTCCATACAAGTACCATTTTTGCGTATTTTCCTACAATCACAAGGTCAAAACATTAAATTAGATCCTTGAGAAATATAAAATGCAATGAAATTTTCTTTGAAATTGTTAAAAATTGAGGAAAATTTCCGCGCGGCCATTAGCGCGACTGTTTCTAAAACAGTCGCGCCCATGGGCGCGAGCCTTTGGGAAATATTGCCCCATTGGCGCGGGTCTGTGCCCAAAACCCGCGCCAATGGGCGCAACCCTTATTTTTACAATCCCCTCCATAAAGGATGATAAAATAACCTAAAACAAATTTAAAATGGACAAAAATGGAGTGGGGGAAGAGGCCTCTTACCTGGCACTGACGGCGTTCTGAATGACCACCTGGATTTGTCGCAATCGTCACCTGAAGATCACACACCAAAAGCCCTAATGTCACTCTCAAGGGGTAAAAGTGAAAAGTCATTTCTTGTTTTTACCATTTTCACCTATTTTATAGCTTTTTGACCCTCAATAGGTTTTAAAAGTCATTTTATGGATATTTTAATCTATATTTGTGTCGAAAATAGATTTTACGCTAGTTTTTATGCAGCGATAGGTGTTTGTGCGGCATGGACGATGAAACGAGTTGTATTTTATACTTTTTCGGACTCGGTAAACACACGAAAAAGTCACTCCGGAGTCATCTTTTTGCTCTTTTCTGACTCTCTAAATGTGAAAAGAACACCGAGTTGTTCCTCTCGACTCGTTAAATGTAAATGAGAGGCGATCATTTTAAACCCTTTTCTGATCGTGTAAAGACGAAAAGATCGTCGGATCCTTGTTGTTTCAGGTTCGTTAACGGTTACGAAGCGATGCAGTTTCAATCGCTTTTTTACTTTTTTAAATTGAAATCACTACTTATAAAAAGTACTCCTCGGTCGTAATGATCGGGCGGTTCTTTCGAGCATTGTTTTATACTTTTTTGGGCTCGAGAAACACAACTTTACGAAAAAAGGACACCCTTGGAGTTTACTTTTCCGCTGTCTTTTCAGACTCTCTAAACATGAAAAGACGTCGAGTTCTTCCTTTGTCAAACTCGTTAAAACTTAATGAAATCGGATTCTGTCGAAATGACGCTTTACAAGCATATGCTATCCCCGTCAAGCTTGTCATCAAAAACTAACCGGGGTACTCGCTAGGAATGGTGAGGAAAATGGAACCACAATTATTGTCGTGTCGGTAGTATGTCGCTCTTGAACATGGCACTTGTTTGCATTCGTGTCTGGGTGGGGACATCTCATCTTGTTTTTACACTTACCTCCGTGGGTTTGGGTTATCCTGTTTGACCTCTCATCTGCTCATTTCCCTGTCACCATGACCCCTGATCATTTGATGTCAAATACTGCCAAGTCCACTGTCGTGCCGCCAATATGTTCAAGAGAAGTTGACCTCTGCAAAATACTCAACCTCCCTCTAATACCTCACACAAAACATCTTATCCTTCTCTGTCTCGTGTCGATGATATGGGAAACATTATGACCCACTTTCGATCGAGGTCGCTTCCTGTCGACTTCAACTCATTATCCGGGAAGTTGACCTAGAGACTCCCTTCAGGTGCCTTGGAGCCTGCATGCCTCAATGGCAGGTTCTTCGTGTTCGACACGAGGTTTTCATCATTGGCCTCCGATTGAATGATTCTACGGGTGTTCGACGCCGGCTCACTGATTCGCACGACGTAGATTGTACCTATAGTACCTTGAGGACCATTGTCATTATTGGTGGTACCTCTCGCGTCTGTTAATAGTTTTCATCATTGACTGGTAATTAGACGATGCTCTTGCATGTTCGACTTCGACTCCCATATTCGCATGCTTGAACTTGTACCTTTTTTGGGTCGAGATGGAGCGCAAGACCCTGGATTTTGTCTGTTGAGATCCAGGTTGCGATTTTGTGGATTCTTATAATCATTACATGACTCATTCACTGGATAGCTGCGACCATGCCTGAGTCTACTTATCAATCGTTCCTAGATGGCTGCGCCCACACCTTGGATCTGGATTTTTATGTAGTCTGCTATGGATGGCTGTGCCCATACCACATACATCATGTACTTGAGATATCAGTTGTACTTCTTATCCAGGTTCTTTGGTGGCAGTGTTTTCAGTTGGCCGTGTTCTTGTAAGGCATTTCACCCCTCTCTCTCTCGGGCCTCATGCTTTAGGGGGCATCTGTTACATAGTAATTTCCCACCATCCCTGTTACCCCTTCTCCCGCACATTAGAGGACTTATTCCAGGACCTGTGAGAAGTGACATAACCTGAAAACACTTGCATTGTATCCCCTTGAGTATGTACTTCATATGCCCTGAAGACACCTTCTACAAAATACCCATAAAAATAGCCCTTTTTCCATTGGTGCAGTTCCACCGTGTATCACTTGTGCCAATGGGGGAAATCCTCCAAAGAGGGCACGCTAGCTGGCGCTTTGTCTCAGAGTCGCACTCATGCCAGCCCAATTGGGTAAAGGTTTTAACAAACCAACTTACGAAGGTTCTTCCTAACCTATTCATGAACTGATTCGAGCTTGAGTTAGTTCAGTTGGGCTTCGAATCTCCATAAAAGGGAAGTAGTTCTCCACCTCTCATGGAAGCTTCTTAGCGATAAAGCCAATCCCATGAATCTTGTGGATGATCCTAACTCCTTCTCCTCTATCTATAAGAGCTTGTCCTTTTGCCTTTGACAAGCTAGTTAGTAGTTCTAGTTCCAAGTTCCAAATTCTAAGTCCCAAAGTCTGAGAATTGCTAAGCTCATGCTACAAGAAGCCTTCTTCATCCCCATAAGGCTAAATCAAAAGTGAGGAGATTCTTGTCCAAGTAACCAAGGAGAGAGAGGCTTGTTCCCCATTCCCAACAAGCTTTGCAAGGCATGTGCTGCTGATCACCCAGCCAAAGGAGGATTTTGACGTCAGAACTATGGTTGTATTCTTCTTTGTTTATCAATAATAGACGATCTATCATTATGGTTCCACTCTTATTGTCTTTTATAATGATGATTGAGTTATATCCTTTCTAACTGATATATAGTTGCATCTATTGGATTTTATGCTTGTATTTGTGTCGTTCTTTGCATGTGCAGGTGTCCGTTCATGAGGATCGTGGGGATTGTGACCAGCCGGAGCAAACGAACGGGAGCGATGACTCTTCTACAAGTACTAGCATTGGAATCTAGGTAGACCCTCATCATCGGTCTTTGATTTGCAGTTAGGAACCTGCGTGTTAGTTTTGTTTGATTGTTGCTAGACCCCATTTAGGCTAGTAGGGATCGCCTCTGTCCGCAGAGGGGATTTACCTCCACAACAACATGTTTATGCCTCCTTTGCCTCCTAAATTGATTTATGAAGTTCAGGTGAAATAAAGACCATCTCTGCCTGACAATGTAAAATACTGGAAAGTTTTTGAAGATGATGATGAGATTAATAGGTTTTTACAAGTCATTGACGAATTTTCTGAAATGCACATTGACCAAGAAAACGAAACCGTTGAAGAATGCAACCAATCTAAGTTAAAGAACAAGATTGGCCATGATAACATTGTCCAACTACCTAGTAACCATATACCCAAAGGATTGGTGCCCCTAGAAAAGTTGTTTGATCATAATGATGTACATTATAATCCTGATAAAGAAGAAAATAAGTCTGCAGTTCATAGACATAATATAGGGAGCCCAGATCATCCAAAGTACATAAATATGTCCACCCACTTGTCTGCTACCCAAAGTTCTGAATATTGCACCCTAATGAAGCAGTTTGTTGATGTCTTTGCTTGGAAGTATAGTGATATTAAGACCTATGACACAAACATCATTCAGCATAAGATCCCACTGGAGAAGGACATCATCCCTTTTAAGCAGATGTTAAGACCTATCAACCCTCTCTTACTGCCTTTGATTGAAAAGGAAATTAAGAAATTGTTGGAATGCAAGATCATAGTTCCCCTAAGGTATTCAAATTGGATAGCTAATCTGGTGGTAGTTAAAAATAAGAATGGGGAAATCAGGCTTTGCATTGACTTTAGGAATCTGAACAAATGCTCTAGAAAGGACAACTACCCACTGCCTAAGATGGATACCTTGCTGCAAAAGGTTTCAAGGGCTAGAGTCATGTCTTTCTTAGATGGATTTTCAGGTTACAATCAGATCGTTGTACACCCAGAAGATCAGGAAAAGACCACCTTCACTACTCCTTTGGACACTTTCATGTACTCCAAGATGCCTTTTGGACTGATGAATGCTGGGGCTACTTTTCAGAGGGCCATGGACATAGCCTTTGTGGGAGAGAAGGACAAGTTTGTCCTTATTTACCTTGATAACATAACATTTTTTTCCATCAATCACGAGGACCATTTGCAGCACTTGAAGAAGGTGTTTCTAAAGTGCAGACAGTTTGGAATTTCTGTGAAACCAAAGAAATCATAGTTTTCTCTAGAAGAAGGAAAACTTCTAGGACATATTGTTTCTGCTGAAGGTGTGAAGATTGATCCAGCCAGAGTTCAAGCAATTCAGACATTGTCCATCCCAAGGTCAAAAAATTATATTCAATCTTTCATGGGTAAGATTAACTTTATCAGAAGGTTCATTCCAAACTTTGCAGAGTTAGTGAAGCACATCACTTCCATGCTGAGGAAAGGGTCAGAAATAAAATGGAAAGATGTTGCAAGAAGCTCTTTTGAGGCCATTAAGCAAGCTATCATGGAAGCTCCCACTCTAATCAGTCTAGATTACACCAAAGAGTTTTATATCTTCTCTTTTGCCTCTTATGATACACTTGTAGCAGTTCTATTGTAGGAAAATGATGAAGTTGTAGAGCACCCTATGGCCTTTTTTAGCAAAACTCTGAGGGATGCTGAACTAAGGTATGACCTTATTGAAAAACAAGCTTATGCTCTCATAAAATATTTGAGGGCCTTCAAAATTTATAATCTGCATTCAAAAGTGATTGCATATGTACCTTCAGCCTCAATAAAATATGTCCTAACTCAGCCAGATATTGATGGAAAGAGAGCTCAATGGATTGCAAAGTTCATAGAGTTCAACATAGAGGTGAAGCCCATCAAGCTGGTCAAAGGCCAGGGCTTGGCTAA
Source organism: Pinus taeda (assembly GCA_000404065.3). Classification (NCBI taxonomy): domain Eukaryota; kingdom Viridiplantae; phylum Streptophyta; class Pinopsida; order Pinales; family Pinaceae; genus Pinus; species Pinus taeda. The sequence continues at coordinate 4,442 of APFE030601412.1, read as the reverse complement.
GCTCACGGCTAAGGAAAATTCTAGTTTGCTAGAGATAAATTGCATGGGTTCAATTTCAGGTAGTGAGCAGATAGAGGAAGCAGCAAAAGAGCAAGAGCAGAATAAGTCAAGTCCGAGCCATTGAACTCAGATCAACCAAATTCTGCATTAATAAAAATATGCTTTATTCGAAAGACCCATCATGAATCCTCTTGAGATGTCTAGATAAAGGACAATCTGTGGAAGTCATGCACCAATTCCATTCTAGCATCTGTGGAGGGAATCATTATTGGAAAACCACAACCCACAAGAACCTGAGGGCTAGGTATTATTGGCCCACTCTATTCTCTGATATGTTTTCTTTCGTGAGGTCTTGTGACAAATGTCAAAAGTTTGCAGGAAGACAATAGCTAAAATCTCTACCCTTGAAACTAGTACATGTCAATGGTCCCTTCTAGCAGTGGGGCTTGGACTTCATAAGTGAGATTAATCCACATTCCAGTGGTTAGCATAAATGGATCTTGGTAGCCACTGATTATTTCACCAAATGGATTGAGGCTATACCTACTAAGAATTCTAATCACCAGGTTGTCATAAAGTTTTTGAATGAGAATGTTTTCACTGATAATGCAACATCTTTTAGGGAAAAATAATTGGTATACATGTATGAATCCATGGGCATTCAGTCACCTGCTAAATGATAATTTTTTCATCTCCAAACACCTTTAAACCTTTGATGCCTATTTCTTTAGCAGCGCTTAAGCCCAATATCAAAGCCTCATACTCTACTATGTTATTGGTGACCTGAAAAGTTAACTTGAAAGATAAATGAATGCATTGATGTGTGGAGGATACAAGGACTACATTTTCCCCTGCAGCCTCCTTAGAGCAAGCTCCATCAAAGAACATGTCCCAAATTTGTGGGCCTTCTTCCTCTGTGATCTGGCCAACTGGTTTCCTTAGTTGCATGGAGGGAAACTGTGATTCTTCAATTTGAAGAATACAGGCTCCAAAATCAGTGTCAATAGCATAAATGGGATGATTAGTGGGATTCTTCTCATTACTGATGATATAAACCAACTGAGCTTCTCTGTATAATCTCCTACTCTCACCATCAAAAACTGGGACAATAGAATAGGACAGTTCATTTTGCAATGTTCCACCTAATCTCTTGATCCAACCTTGGGAGAGAAACATGCCAAACTTGGGGGGCACATTTGCTACCACAATATCCATCGTCATGCTCTTCATAGGTAGCTGAGACAAGGTGATGGCTAGGTCTTTGACTAATCCCAAACATTTCACTTTTCTAGGGTCAAAAGAAAACAGGTCATGATAAAGCTTGGTAATGTCAAGACCTAACTCATCCATGACAGCCTTGGGCATTAGATTATGGCTGGCTCCTGTGTCTAGAAGGCAGTTGTGAAGGATTTTGTCATGAATGGTTAAAGAGACATAGAATGATGGGGAGTTGTCATCATAGTTTTCAATCATTGAGCTGAGAACAACAGTTGGTTTGTCATCTTGCAAGTTCACATAGTCAATGGAGGCTTGGATGGCATTGGGCTCAAGGGCCTCCAGGATAGATCTCTTGAAGGACTCATTCTTCACTAGTTCAACCAGAGGTATAGGTATCCTTAGCTTATGAATTTATGATTGAAAACTGAAAGGAGAAGGAGACTTGTCAAGGCCTCTTACCTCGTGAGCTAGAGCTTTGAGGATGATAGGATTAGCTGTTGGTCACTTCTGCTTATTAGCTTGTTTTTCTGTAGGGACAACAACTCTTTGAATAGGGGTTTCCTTAGCATTATTCATCTTTGACCTCAGGTTATATCTTTGATGATCTTCATTTTGTAGAATAGCCTCACCATCCCACTCTTGGTTGATCTGGTCATTGAATAATAACTTTTCATAGGCAGCTAGGGTTAAAAAGGAGGCACTGCCTTTGTCTTCCATGCAATGGATCTCATTCTCTTCTTCAAACTACTCCTCTTCCATGACTACATTCTGGAAAGGGGTCTTCACCCTTTGGTCTTCCTTGGCATCTTTGTTTCTTTGCAGAATCTGCAACTTCTCATTAGCTCTTTTATATGGATTTAGATTTCTAGGAGAAAAGGTATTAGGAACTCTTCCTTTCCTAGGGTGTTGCTCAACCTTTAATTTGTAGATTTCAGAGGCTAGTGACTTTATCATCTTGGTCATTTTATCTATCTTGGGGTCTGAAGATGATGAAGATTCGACCCTCTGTCTCCTTCTATCAACATTACCTTTGAGCTTCTCTGCAGCCATGATGTTTGATTCTACTTCCAAGGCTGCATCCTGCATATCAGCCAAAGTAGCACAATGCCTCTCCCTCAAAAGTAGGCATAAGTCAAAGCCAAAAGCACTGGCATAGGTGAGTTTAGCAGAGGTGGTAGTGGGTTTTACTTCAGCTGGTATCTTGGTGTACATTCAGTTAAACCTCTTATTAAAATCGGATAACAACTCACCATTTTCCCTCTTTAAGTTACCAAACTCGGTATGGTAGTAGAGTAGATCCTTATTATCCCCGCAATGCTTTAGAAATGAATCATCTAAAGCCTCAATATCTGCTATAAACCTTGGGGTCAGTTCTCTGAACCATTTTCTAGCTTCTCCATCTAGGCTTTGGCCAAAGACTCTGTTGGGTCCCTATAATACTAGTGATTACCCCATTACTATTGTAGTTATACCCCTTATTAATATTGTTGTGCCCCTATTACCCCCATATTGTTATTACTGTGCCCCATAGAACCCTCTATTGTTATTTTTGTGGCTTTATATTATTTTGTTAGGTCGGCTAGATTATATTGTGACTCCTTAGACTCCTATATATAGAAAGGAGGTTTTTTCATTTGAATCATCCAAGAATTGTTCATTTATGTAATGTAAAGGAGGTTGCCCCCTTGAAGAGGCTGAATTTTAAGGCGTTGATCTGTCTTTTCTATCTTTTCTTGAGCTGGTTTCATAACATTTGGTCTCATAGCTTTGGATTCTAGGGTTTTGCTACTCCAAACAGGTCATCGTGGAATTTTCGCTATAACATTTTTTCTGTGACGTTTCAGAAGTTGAAAAAAAAACCCATTTGATAAGAATTCGCTCTGAATCTTGGGTCCGAATTTTAGAGCTTTTTACGCTATATTTGTGGAGATATGATCTGAGGAAGTTAGTATTTGTGCATACTCCTGAATTACATTCCAAACAGGTGACCTGGGGAAAATCGTCATACCTCCCTCTCTGGGGATCAGATTGAAATTTTCTAAGAAGGTAAAGAAATAGGACAGACTCTAGTTTCTTGTATGCATTTTTTAGATCCAAAGGTTGAAACCGTGACTCGTGGCACGTCGTACAATTTCGCTCTACTGAACTAGTCTATAATCAAGTCACTGTGGGAGATTTCGCATAACTCTTCCTTGGATAATCCAATTTGGGTCAGACTTGTGGCATTGGAAAGAGGACACAGAGGGCTACTACAGGTCACAAATTCAGAACTAGATGATCAGAAAGTACATAGATACAACAGAGGCAATATCGAGCTCCTACAAAGTGAAAAAAGGTGTGTAGATTTTCTTAAATTTTTGCTTAAGCTTGGTTTGAAAATTTATTTTGAAGGAATTCAAAGGGCATAGTAGAGCATTATTATCGGTAACTGATGCCCCGAGGAAAGAAAATGCAAACACCTAGTAAGGAACCTGAAAGCTCTAGCATGACTCATGAAGAAGAGGAAGAAATGCAACATGATATATCAAAATTACAAGACCAAGTGCAACAATTGTCCCTTACACAAAAAGGAACAAAATCTAAGATGGATGGTTTAAAGAAAGGTGTAGAAGCTAAGATGTAATGTTTAAAGAAATGCATAGAAGCTAAGATGATTGACGTGGAAGCTAAGATGGATGATTTGAAGATAGATTTGAAGACAGACATGGACGAATTGAAGATAAATATGAATAAGTTGCTACAAGAAATGGGCACTAAGGGTGAAAGGGTACTAAAGGAAACTAATGATGAGAATAAAAGAAATGTTAATCATGATTCCATAGATGCTAATGTTGGATCAAAGACTCACCATATTCCAAAAATCGATATGAGGAAGTTTGATGGCAAGGATCCTGCCACATGGATATTACAAATGGAGCAATTCTTCGATCTCAATAATGTGCAAAACACACAAAAGGTACGTATGGCAACTTTATATTTGGAACCAAATCAGTTTGTATGGTATCAATGGCTTTGCTCTCGTAAAAAATTTATCACTTCGACAATTTTTACTGAAGAATTGGTAGCACATTATGAGGATACAAAAAGAAACACGTTTTTTAGCCAATTGATAAGTCTCAAACAAAAGGGTTAAATAATGGAGCACATTGAGGAGTTCCAAAAATTGAACATAAGGGTAAAAGATATTCCAGAGGAGCATAGGATTGATGTGTTCATAGGGTCTT
>APFE030601404.1:0-11691 GCA_000404065.3 Pinus taeda | reverse complement strand
TTCAGCTTTGAATTCTTATAGTGATAACAATATTGATTGATTTGGATTGGATGAGAATAATGATTGAGTCATGAATTCTTTGGTAAGTGAGATTTCATTATTTATATTGAACTTCGGCTTTGAATTCTTATGGTGATAACAATATTGATTGACTTGGATTGGATGAGAATAATGATTGAGTCATGAATTCTTTGGTAAGTGAGATTTCATTATTTATATTGTAATTCAGCATTGAATTCTTATAGTGATAACAATATTTATTCATTTGCATTGGATAGGAATAATAATTAAGTTGTGAATTCTTTGGTAAGTGAGGTTTCATTATTTATATTGAACTTCAGCTTTGAATTCTTATAGTGATAACAATCTTGATTGGTTTGGATAGGATAGGAATAATGATTGAATCATGAATTCTTTGGTAAGTGAGATTTCATTATTTATATTGAACTTCAGCTTTGAATTCTTATAGCGATAACAATATTGATTCATTTGGATTGGATAGGAATATTGATTGAGCCTTGAATTCTTTGGTAAGTGAGATTTCATTATTTATATTGAACTTCAGTTTTGAATTATTATAATGATAACAATATTGATTGATTTGGATTGGATAGAGCTGTGAATTCTTTGGTAAGTGAGATTTCAATATTTATATTGAACTTCAGCTTTGAATTCTTATACTGATAACAGTATTGATTGATTTGGATTGGATAGGAATAACGATTGAGTCATGAATTCTTTGGTAAGTGAGATTTCATTATTTATATTGAACATCAGCTTTGAATTCTTATAATGATAACAGTATTGATTAATTTGGATTGGATAGGAATAATGTTTGAGTCATGAATTATTTGGTAAGTGCGATTTCATTATTTATATTAAACTTTAGCTTTGAGGTTTTTTTATTCATATTGTTAGATTTTATGACAATTTTCTCACTCTGCAATATTAATAAATTTGAAGCATTTTGGATTTAGTTAATACTATAGTTTTCAACCTTTCAGAAAAATCCTTCTTTTTTTTAATGCTTTGGACTCTTGTTGGGTGCAGCTGTAGACTCTGGCTTAGATTGTCTTGCTCGATCATTCAGATAGTTAGGTTTGGTAAATTGCAAATTAGGATTGCAGATATTTTGACATTTTGAAAATTTGGCTCAATTTTTTTAGAAAAAGAAAAAAATAAATTTCCAATATAAACAATAACACTAACTAAAATTTTTATATTAATTACTCAAAACTTGATTGCATAAACAATTTTTCATAACTTCTATTATTTTAATATAAAAAAAGCCTTATTTTTAATTCTCCAAACTTTTAATATATCTAGCCTTTTGCCAACATGAAAATATATTCACCTTTTCAAAAAAATTTAAATTAAATAATATATTAATTTTATAAGATGAATAATTCCCATTTCTAATCTAATTTTTACATAATCCAATTTTTTCGCCCTAAAATCCAATAGGAATAGAATTATGAATTCAAAATAAAATTCTATAACCATAGTTACAACATTACTGGAACTAGGTTTTTTTAACTTTGCAAATGCTCTCCAAAACAACAATGGGTGACATGTCACCCATCACTCTGATGGAAATGATGTCATGCCAGAAAATTTGGAGACCAGACCATGCATTCAGTCAAAAACAATAAAAATTGCTTACATATTCACAGATGACTTGCATCATTAAGCAAGCCGGTTGAGGAATGATTAAAACCAGTAACCATGTCAATGGTTTTAGGTATCGATGAAGTTGTTAACTGTACTTGTTGATTTTGTTAATGTTATTGTTTTTGGTGAATGTATAAATTTGGTGAAAGAACGATACAGTCAAAATGTCAAAGCAATGCAATTACTACCTTCTATTTTTTAACTAGCTTGTGCACCTCAAACTAGCTTCCATGTGCTCTCATGCTATATATATGACCCTTTATATAGGGTGGTGGCTCTTCAAGAAGACCCAGATCCTATTCTCAAGCCATGACCTAGATCCCATTCTCAAGCCAAGTCTGGTGCTGAAATAGACCACTATTCTCAAGCTATGACCTAGATCCCATTCTCAAGCCAAGTCTGGTGCTGAAATAGACCACTATGTCACTCCATAAGTTCAAGATGAAATTTAACAATTGAAATCTTTAACCATGACTAACCCATAAGCATATTTAGTATTTGAAATTCAAGTTGAATTATTTTATTGGGTCCTTGACCCTGGCCACATCAAGGAACATAAGAGCCAATATATTAACTCTATCACCTTTCACTAGCAAATGAAAAATGGGTTGGGGCTGGAAAACAAGATTATAGCCTCCCTCAATGAAATCCAAAAGGTTTAATGCCACCAACACTTTTTTGGTTAACTTAGATTCATGTCTCACCCATGGAAGGATATATTCATAATGGTTCCATCTCTAGCCCATGAGCATAGGTTTCAACCCCAAGAACTTCTCAAGTCAAATGATACATGCACAGGTATTTTTGTTTTATGTTTTTTCAATATGAAATTTTTTTTATTTTCATAGATAAGCTAAAATTATGGAGGATTAGATCCACCCACCAGATTATATATAAAAATTTTGACTATGTATTCCGACAAATCTCTAGGTGTAAGAAAGCTTAGACAATATCTTCAATTTTGATTATTTTAATGGACAAAAAAATTGGTAAGATGCCTCCACTATTGCTGGTTTGGTTTCCCTTGCTACAAGCCATGATAGTGAGAAGGCTAATTGTTGAGATTTATATGTCAATTTTATTATATAATAGAAGGTAATTAATTAACAAACAAAAATATCGAAATAAAGTTATAATTTAGTTGATTTTTATTATTTTTTACCTTTAGCAATATAAGATGTATCATGAAGTGTTTTGATGATTATCATGGATTGGTGTCTATCCATGTTTACCATCCATTTAATTTATAGGGTTGAGCTAGTTATAAATGTGAGTATGTGTCTAAAGATATCATATAAATAATATAATGATGTTTAATTTTTCTAGGTTCAACAAAATTTTGTTACATATTTCCGGTATTGTAATTTTAAATTAGTTTAGTTGTTTTAATGTAGAAATGGATTATGTTAAAAGAATACTCATTTACAATATATATTGTCTTCTCAAAATCTTAAAGCTTCACAACATCATGCAATTTACATTATCTTATAAAACAAATTGCACTAGAACAAATTTCTTCTAACCAACACATGTTTGGAAGTTGAATGCATTTATTAACTGTGTACATTAGAAGAAATTTTCAGTCTAAAAGTGCCCATTAAATTTTTGTGTAATTCCATGTCATAATACATAAGCCAATCAAAATCCTTTAAATTTAAAAGGAAATACATGCAAATATTTTGGAGGGAAAAGAAAAAAATTGTTTTTTTTTTTGTAATTGTATTTTTGGCTTACCTCCTTATAGGTTTACTCAAATTTCAAGTGTAGAGGCCACAATTTTTTCAAATATTGTTATTTATAATTTTTTCTTACAAGCAGACTTTTAGGCTTAAATTTCCTCTAATGCATTGAGAATGTCAAGTTTTAACAACACAATTGACTAGAGTTGAGTTTGTTACTTGAGACATCGTTCAAAAGTGGAAGAAATATAACATTCTATATGGGAATGGGTGAAATTCTCACAATTAAACGATAGTGAATAGTGAGAAAGTAAAGGCTACAATAAACCAATTAAGAGAGTGAGGGCCAGGAAACAATAGTGTCATAGTAAGGGACAAGGATGACACAAAGAATAGTCAAGAGAGTCTAATGCCAAAAGGTGCAAACATATGCACAACTAAAGTGGATAACACTCCAAGGTATGAAATAATTTCATCTAAATCTGTGAATATATTCAATACATGTAGAATCACATAATCATAGGAATTTTAAGGGCATATGGCCCAGCAAGAGGGCCCTAATCTAGTGGAAGAACACCAAATGAAAAATGAAATGGCATGTAGATATGGAATTAGGCTCAAAATGGTTCTTCATTACTATATCTATAAATTTGAAGATAGATAAAAAGTCTTTGAGAATGGTTAGAGTTGGCCAAATTGACATGTTTTTCATAGGTACGCAATATTTTTTTATTTTCGACTTTCCATTCTTTCTTATTACATTTCCATCCATATTGATTGATTTTGGTCAAGGTACAAATATCCTTCTACGTGTCATTTTAATTCTTATTTTTATGCACTTTTTGGGAAATTATTTCATTTATGTACGAACAATGGCATATAGGACACAAGACTACACAGGTATTACTCAATGTTGGTGTCTCAATAGTGGTTGTTGTTGAGAAATCTAAGGCAACTAGATTAGGGTGATTTCCTTTTACCTTGATAATTGCTTGTAGTATTCTTTTACTTTTCATTATTTTATTTTTTTTATTTTTTTGGTAGGTAAGCACCCACGGGGGATTTGAACCAGTAACCTATCGCAAAGAGTGCCTTAATGGTGCACCCATCCACCTTCAATCCAAAGCCCCGTGGGCCTTTTATTTTTCATTACTATTAGTTTCTTATTCACTTATAATGTTTTTCTTATCATCAAACAACTACCAAAACATGAAGACCAATAGTACACAAGGAAACAAGATCTAGGTTGCTAACCAAGGCAAAAAACCCTCTTAGAGAGTAAAACGCATAAGTAATTCTTCTCTTCTTATAGAATCTTCAAATGATGAATCCCAAGACATTAGACCTAATACATAGACCTATCCAAGACCAAGTCATCCTTCCTTCTTTATTGGATTTCCTTACACGGCTTCCAACAACAACCTTCAACCTTCCAACAGCGTTTCTAGCAACTTTGACCCCCAATAATAATTTATGCAACTTTGACCTAGCAACTTCAAACTTGATGTAGTTTCACAACTTCAACCTTGATGTAGCTTCACAGCTTCGGCCTTGATGAAACTTCATATCTTTGATCTGATGTAGCTTCATAACTTCGAATTTGATGCAGCTTCACAGCTACGACTTTGATGTCGCTTCACAGTTTTGATCTAAATGCAACCTCACAACTTCGACTTTGATACAAATTCCTAACTTTGTCCTTGATACAACTTCACAACTTTGAGCTTTATGCAGCTTCGCAACTTCAACTTTGATGTAGCTTCCTAGTTTCATTGCACATTAGAGAGCGAGAAAGAAAGACCCAAAACTTCAATTCTAGCTTCCATTTTGAGCTTCCCTTGCCTTTTGGACTTCTCCTTAAGATCAAAGTTCTTCTCTTGCTTTATTACATGTCTTGGATGTGTGCTTCAAATGAGGCTGAAGGCCTCATATATATAGGCTTCCTACGGGTACGAATTGCATTCAAGAGGCTCACTTGATATCTTATAAGCCAACTTGATCTTGGAGGTTCTTTTGACACAATTTTGGCTCAAATAAATTCTTTTTACTTATTACAACATTCCCAATGGGATATTTTATATATTGCAATGACTCTTTTAACTTATTGACTTTATGAAAAACCCTAAAAGCACATAATGGGTGCTTGACCTATAAATAAATTGACCTTGAGCATAAAACTGATGCTATAAAATAATAATAATAAATTTTATTTTTCTCTTTACATCAAGTACTTAAAATCAAGATTGCATAAGACATTATGAAGGCCAAACCTAGTTGCATATTTAGATAGTTGCAACTCCATGTAGGTGTTGCAAATCCATACAAGTCTTGCAACTCTCTTTGCTCTAGCAAAGTAAAGTTGTTGCAACTTTTAGATATAACTATACTTGCTACCAATATTCATTATTTCTACACCTCTTCATTATTTTTGTAACTTTTGGATGCAATTATAAAGAGTTTCAATTGTTGGTTTTCTAGTGCAATCAAGAGTAGTATAGTTTTTCAAAATCGATAACTACTTCCTATGATACAATTTGTCTTCTTATAGTATTCCAATCATTAAGGAGTTACACCGAAAAAATTTCAAAAATTTACTTTCTATAATAGAGAAATAGAGATCATTGTAAACAGTAAGCAAGAGACAAGAGACAACAAAAAATTAGGCTCACAGCTAAGGCAAAACCCACAAGGGGCAAAGCCAACCAATCTTTCCTTATGAGAGAGAATCTATTTTATAAATAGTAAACCAAAATATTCCAACAAGATTCCAAATTTGACCTCAATAAATACCAAGTCAAAGTAGTCAAAGAAATCAATGAAGAGATGTAAAAATTTTCAACTTTATTCAAAGTCAAGTATACAACACTAGGGCTCAATTCCCACTTGTAGAAGCTCAAAACAGGAGGGTTGAAATTTGATCAACCTCAGTCAAATACTTACCTACATTTTTGATTCAAAGGGGTAGAGTTGACTACCGATCAACATCCCAAAAATAGAATAGAAACTCGATCTACCAAGAGTCAATGAACCTCAATCAAATTTTTCCTTCTGAAATAAGTCAATGTCTTGTTTAATAGAAGCAAGTCTATCCCAAGTCAATCTTGGTTGAACATAAGAATACAAGTTGGTCAACATATAATAGAAAATCCTCCTTTGACTCCTTCGCATGAGTGGATGTGTCTTTGTGATTTTTAGATTAAATGATGTATGGTGATGATGCCAAAATGAACTCCAACGAATTCATATTTATATCTAGTTGAGGAGGTGGTTTTTTCCACATGTGGGGTTGAGTTGTTGGCTTTAAGCTAACATGGTCAAACAACAAAATTTGAATTTTCTTTATCAATTTTCCAATGAAAATACTGATCATTTCTACCAAATTTTTCAACACTCCCTCTTAGCTATGGAGGTAATTTTCATTCTCTCTCAAGATTAATTTTCTTGACCAATCCATAGGTCCCCCAGCCACAGCCTAAGTGAGAGATCAAAAGTACAAGTCTTTCTCTATTAAGATCAATCTCCCTAACCAATCCTTAGGTCTCCTAGCCCACATCCTAAGGAAGAAATCACTAGTCTCATCATAGGAAACATACATAGTATCCAACACATCCGACAATCGTAGAAGGGGTCGATAAATGAGTCCAAACCAATCATATGCATAGGATACATCTCCCTAACCAATAATTAGGTCCATCAACCCACATCCTAAGGGAGGAAATTGAAGATCAATCTCTCTTACCTATCCATAGGTCTCCGAGTCTCTACTTAACAAAGAGATCACAAAATCAGTGTCCCAGACAAAAATGGTCTTCTAGTAAAAACCTAAGGGATCACTTTATGCCTCAGAGTCAAGCTCCCTGACTAGACTCACTAGCCTCCTCATTAATTGACCTAAAGAAGTGAAAATATTCTCGATCAATCCATAGGTCTCCTAGTTGCATCTTAAGGAAGATTGTCCATAATATGATGTTTTACAATCAATGTTCCCTCTCTCTCAAAGAGGGGTTCTCAAAAAATCCAAGTTGTTCTATGACATATATAAACTTCATATGGGACAATGATTTTTTCAACACAACAACAACCAGCTCATCAGTAGGGACATACTTTATCCTCTCAGCTCTCCCATGGACGATATTCTGGATATAATTCTACTTGATTTTAATGTGCTTCAACTTGTCATGAAATATTAGGTTCTTAGAAAGCTTCACACAAATTTGATTATTATAATATATAATGGTCGATTCCCACACTAGATTAGACAAAATGAAAAATAATTTTCAAAGCCACACAACTTCACAACAAGTTAAACATGCAACTATATACTCATCTTCAACTGTAGTCAAAGGGATTGAAGTTTTCTTTCTACTAGACCATGAAATAATAATGGAGCCCAAACCAAAATAGAATCTAGAAGTTCTCTTCCTATTATTATAGCTTCCATTCTAATCAATATCATTAAATCCATGTAGCTTCCATTCTCCATTAGAAAAATATCTTAGACCATATTCAATGGTACCATGCAAATATCTCAAAATATGTTTTACTACAACCTAGTGCACAGGTCGGGTCTCAACCAAAAATTGGTTCAACATGTTCATAGCATAGGAAATTTTAGTTCTAGTGTTCACAAGATAGTACAATGAGCCAATCAATTTATGATACATCAAGGGATCAATCAAATTAGGGTCACAGTCATGTATCTTCTTCAAATTTGTCACCATCGAAGTATTCATGGACATACAGTCCATCATGCCAAATCTCTAAAGTACATTTATAGTGTATCTAACTTGGATAAAAAGTATTCCATCATGATTTTTCCAAATTTCCAATCCCAAATAGTAATGCATGAGACCAAGATTCTTCATCTCGAATTTAGAAACCAACTCCCTATTACACTAGGAAATGAGAACTTCAACCCCTGTTAGAAACAAATCATCTACATACAACACCAACATTAAGGGCTTGCCTTCAACAATTTTAAAGTTTAGTTTTGGATCAACTTCGCTGTTATTCAAGCCAAGAGTCATTGCTATATAGCTGTCAATATAGGAGTAGCATGCTCATACTTCAACGCATACAAGGCTTTCTTCAATTTTCAAACTTACATGTATCTTTATCATGGATTTCAAATCCTTTAGGTTGCTCAATATAGACATCCTCTTCAATGACTCCTTTCAAAAAATCAATTTTGACATCCATGTGATGTAATTTCCAACCTGCAAGAGAAGCAAGAGCAATGACAAATCTAATAGAATCATACCTAGCAATGGGAGAAAACATGCCTTCATATTCCTCTCCCTCTTTCTAGGATAATCCATGAGCCACAAATCTATCCTTGTGCTAGTACATCTTCATTTAACATTCTTTCCAAGGCACATCCCATGAGAACTCCATCATGATCAAATTCAATTTTTGGTTCACCATTAATAAAATATTTCATTCTAGAAAATGCTTTATAATGAACATGAGAATAACTTCAATGCCATACACAAAGATCATAGGTGTTTATTAGTGTGGCTTGAGTTGTGTAGTATACTTAGGGGTACCATGGTTCCCTCTGTTATCACCTAGAACTGCAGTGATATGTACATAATGTTGTCCATAAAATTTTTGTTGTCCAAAAAATAGGTGTCTAATGGTTATTTCCCTATGTTTGTTACTTAGGGATTGTGTTTTATAAAGATATTCATATGAATCATTTTCAAAAGCCGTTAGCTATCCTCCATCATGATTATATAAGATATGTCTTGTCTTATATACGTCACTGGTCCTTTTCGCATTTCTGCAGCGCAATTTCATTGGCTGATTTGGCAGCGCAATGATGTTTTAGTTCTTTCACAGTGTGTCAGTAACCAGCCATTTCGTAGCACATTTTGTTAACTTATAACTGTCTGCGCTATGAAATCGCGGATTCGGGGATTTAAGCAGCACTGATTCTTAGAATTTCATGTCTGGGGGATGAGTCAGTATGTCTGTCCATTTATTGTCAGAATGGCGTCCTTTTCAAGCAAGTATAAGCCATCATTCCACCAATAGGTTCATAACCACGCACATAAAATCATTCAAATGGTCTGTAATGCTGGTAATGTTATGCTGTTTGTTAATGCTGCATGAATTGGTCCGTTTGCATGATAAGACTGTTAAGTTGCGGAGGAGCCCGAGTTCATTCTTTAAAAGGAACCTGATTGCAAGCGAGCCGGCGTTCAAAAGTTTGAATTTGCATTTGAAGTTGAAGCTGGTAGTGTTTCTCTGCACAAAGGATTTCAAAGCGAAATGGAGAAGAAGGGGCATCGGTCTGGAAGATGTCAAATAACAGAACTTGTGGGATTGGATCTCACATTGAGAGATGAAGGTGTGAGACAAGCTTTTCAGGATGCTGGTTGCTGGACATTTTGTGAGAAGCTACAGGGTGGGCATGCTGAGGTAACAAAAGAATTTGCCTTAAATTTTACAGGTTTAAGTTCTAAAGTAGCTATGCTAGAATTCCCAGTATCTTCAAAGGTTATTGCTAGGGTGACTGAAATTCCGAGAGGAGGGCAGGAGTGGTTTAAAAATTTCAAATTTGATATGAACCCCTGCAAGGAGTTCCTGAAGGAGCCTTATGTAAATGAAGACCTTACAAAGGTTGTGCCGAGACATTATGTAAAAGAACACTATGCACTTCTCTTAACATGTATTCAGAAATATTTAACATGTGAAGGGAGATATAGCAAGGTTTACTCCTATCATTTTAAGATGTTGCTGCATTTTACAGGCAAAGAATTTATAGATATCCCATTCTACTTGTTTCGTAGCCTCAACAAGATGTGTGACAAGATTCAATTGAGGAAAGATGACTGTGAGACATCACTGTTTCACCATGGTTTAGTAAAACTGTTAGTGCTAGATAACTTGCAGAAGATTGGTCGGGATTGGAATTCTTTTATTTTTATGGCTGGTTTTCAAAGTAAGACAGACCTCACCCCACTGCCTGTTAGAGAAAGAGAAAGGTCAACTGAGGAACCTACTCTTGTTGAACTAAGAAAGGAGATAAAAGGCAAGAAGAAGACCAAGACCCAATTGAAGGAATCAATGAAGCCATTAGTTATCAAAGAGACACCTCAATCATCATCAAAAGAAGAGATCAAGCACAAGAAAAATGCACCAGGGTCAAGTGGAGTTGAACAGGTATCAAGAGTAAAAACCAGAAGTCAGTTAAGGAAAGAGAAGGGCAAATCAATAGCTGTTGAAGAAAGTCCAATATCAAAAGCTAGTTTAAATGATTTGCTTGAGGCTATTGATTTTGAGCAAGCTAAATCAGTGCATAGTGAGTCAATGCATATTGACTTAACTCAATCATCACCAGAAAGAACTAAAAAATAAAAGGCCTCGAAGAGGTTAAGGTTTGATGAACCTAGTAAAGAATTTGTGTTCAAACCACGGAGGCCAGTCAGCAGGAAGCAAATTAAAGAAGCTGAGCAATTGCACGGAGAAGAGGTAGCTGTAAAGGTGCCTAGAACAGAAGTAATTGAACAACTGCCTAAAACAGAGGAGGCAGAGAAAATGAAGAAAAAACCCTATACAAGAAGACAAGCAAGAGAAATGGAGAAACATCTGCCAAGAACAGAAAAAGCAAAAGAAATCAAGAAGAAAGATTTGAATAAAAAGGTCCCCATTTCCCAAGAAGCAAAGACTACATCTTCAAAAGACCAGTGGGAGGCAACCGAAAAAGAAGTGGCTGAGATGGAGAGGGTTGTAGCTGAAATCACAACCATGGAAAAGGAGGTTGCAAAAATAAAAGCACAGCTAAATAGATTAGCTGCCAAATGAAATTGCAGATTTTAAAGTCAGGTGATGCTCTAAAGTTTTGCTTTATTTTACTTAAGTTCATTGTTTTTAAGGTATGTAAGCACGGCATATAAAATCAAGGTAAATTAGGAGTTTTGAAACCAGTGGCAGAGCTGTTACAGTCACAGAGAATATTGATACATTCATTAAAGACTGTGTTTTTGAAGAAACAGCAGTTTCGTAGCGCGCTACGAAACTGCTGTAGGTGCTGTTTTTTGAAGAAAATAAACAGTTTTATGATGAGGTTAGCAGATTTTGAAGAAAAGGCCTAATGAACATCAAGGAGACCAAATAAGACTATCAGGGCCATTCAAATAACGACAAGTGTCCATCCTTCATAAAGGTAAAATATTTTGTCTTAAGCCATAACTTTAATAAAGGTACTTTATTACCGGTGGTTAGGGTTTGGCTAAAGATGCATACGAGGATGTGAGCTTGTACACTTGTTCAATCAACAAGGCTTCCAGCATATCTGGAAAGATGGTGATGCTCATCGATTTTGAAGTATTAAAGA
>APFE030601399.1:0-16597 GCA_000404065.3 Pinus taeda | reverse complement strand
AATGAAGACTGAAGACATTCTGAAAACAACATTTAGAACTCATGAGGGTCATTATGAATTTTTGGTCATGCCTTTTTGCCTTACCAATGCACCTTCTACATTTCAAGGTTTGATGAATTCCATTTTCAAACCGTTCCCTAGAAATTTTTTGTTAGTATTTTTTGATGATATACTAATCTACAACAATTCTCGGAAGGATCATGTTGAACATGTTGACAGGGTGCTCAAACTATTGGAGGAGAAACAATTATATGCAAAAAGCTCCAAATGTTTATTTGGAGTACAAGAGGTGGAATATCTGGGTTATATTGTATCTCATGAAGGTGTTAAGGTAGACCCTAGAAAAATTAAATCCATTAAGGAATGGAAAATCCCCACATCCATAATCCATCTGCATGGATTTCTTGGATTGACAGGGTATTATCGCATGTTTGTTAAGAATTATGGGAGAATAGCAACACCTCTAACAACGTTATTGAAGAAAGATGCATTTTCATGGACTTCAGAAGCAACAAAGGCCTTTCAACATCTTAAAGAGGCAATGTGCCAAGCACCGGTCTTAGCTATGCAAACTTCACAAAAAACTTTATTGTGGAATGTGATGCCTCAGGAAATCGAATTGGTGTGATTTTAATGCAAGAAGAAAGGCCCATTGCTTTCGAAAGTCATCCAATCAAAGGAAAGTATTTACACAAAGCTATTTATGAGAAGGAAATGTTGGAAATACTACATGCACTTAAGAAATGGCGATCATGTCTAATGGGAAGACACTTCAAGGTAAAAATGGACCATTATAGTATTAAATAATATTTAGAACAAAGATTATCTTCAGAAAAGTAGCAAAAATGGGTCACAAAGATGTTGGGTTATGACTTTGAAATCATCTACAAAAAAGGGAAGAAAAATGTTGTGGCAGATGCACTCTCAAGAAAGGATGACGATGTGGAATCATTGCTTTGTTTCATTTCTATTATCCAACTATATTGGATAAATGAAGCAAGGTATGGATGGAATAATAACGAATAAGTGTGGGAACTCATTCAAAAGTTACAACAAGATCCTAGTACATCTGATACATTTAGTTGGAAAAATGATTTGTTAGGGTAGAAAGATTGCTTATACTTATGTAAGAATTCCCAACTCAAACAAAACATTCTTATGGAATTGCACACTTCTACCTTAGGAGGGCACTCAGGATTTTTAAAAACTTACCACAAGGTTAAGAAGGAATGTTTTTGGGATGGCCTTAAATCAAATATTCAAAACTTTGTGGCTGAATGTTTGGCTTTCCAATCCAGTACAATTTCTACTACATTTATGGAAACAATTCAAAAGCTACATGGAAAACCAAAGATTATTGTAAGCGACAGAGATCCCATTTTCACTAGAATTTTTTGGATAGAATTATTTTCTTGTCTCGGTGCTTAGTTAGCTCATAGCTCATCTTATCATCCTCAATCTAATGGGAAAACAGAGATAGTAAAAAAATTTTTGGAAGGATATCTTTGTTGCTTTGTCTTTGATAAACAAACACAATGGGTCAAATGGTTTCCTATAGATGAATGGTGGTATAACACTTCCTTCCATACTGCAACAAAAATGACCCCATTTATGGCACTTTATTGATATCATCCACCATCCGTCACATCATATTTAAGAGAAAATTATAAAGTTCAAGCAGCGGAATATCACATCGAGCATCAACAACAAGTTCTCGAACTCTTAAAAGATAACCTCACTTTGGCGCAGAATAGAATGAAGCAATAGATGTATCAAGATCGCAGTGAAAGAAGTTTTGATGTAGGTGACTGGGTATTCCTAAGGATACAACGATATAAACAAATGTCCCTCAAGGAAGCTAAGAAGGATAATAAATTATCACCAAATTATTATGGTCCATATAAGGTGTTGCAAAAGATTGGTACTATGGCATACAAATTGGAGCTTCCTGCAACTCCCTGAGTGCACCTAGTTTTCCATGTTTCATGTTTAAATAAGGTTATAGTTGACAAGCTCCCAGTTCAAAAAATATTGCCAAAACTTGATATGGAAGGAAAAATCATATCGAAACCTGAAGCAATCGCAGAAACAAGAACTCAAAAACTACGAAATCGATCAATTTTGGAGTATCTCATCAAATGGAAGAACTTAGTCACTGAAGATTCCACATGGAGGATGAGAATTTTATACAAAAACATCTAGAACTAATCAAGCATTGAGGAAAACACTTTTTTGAAGGAGAGGGGCATGTTAGCTCCCTATAATACTAGTCCCCCAATACTGTTGTCATTGTAGCCCTTGTTTTTATTATTGTGCCCCTTTTGTCCCCATATTGTTATTAGTGTGCCCCATAGAAGCCCATTATTGTTATTTTTGTTCCCTTATATTATTATTTTTATGTCGACCTTGATTATATTACGACCCCTTAGACTCTTATATATATAGAGGAGTTTTAGTCATTTGTATCATCCAATAATTGTTCATTTGTGTAATGTAAAGGAGGTTGCCCCCTTGAAGAGGCTGATTTTGAAGTCGTTGATCTATCTTTTCTATATTTTTGTGAGTTGGTTCATAACAAAAGGTCAAGAAGTTTGGTAGTGTGATACATATTTGGAAAATTAGATTGAAAATATAAAAAGTGATTTTCAACTTTAACCCTCCTAGGATTGCACAAGTGATAATCTCTTTCACCCTATCGTGTTTTGGGAATAGACCAATGTTGAGTTTCACTATAAAACTCATGGGAATATATTATAATCTTGGAAATGTTCATTTTCTTATTATCACTAGTCAAGACATAGAGATAAAGGATCATATCCCACTGGTAAAACTAATAAAAGCCTAACCCTAAGGGTCTCGAGGAGAATTGACCCCATGACCTCTCAATGGCAAGGTGCTTTAGCAATGAGACCTCAACCAATTGAGCTAACTCTTTGGGCTATATATTTTGTGTTCATTTAAATAATTGCATTTGATTTTTACTACGAAATATATGTTATATATCAATTGCATTATTGATATATCTTTAGAGTAATATTTAAAATTATTATTAATTAGCTATAAAGAAAATATTGTAACATACATTTTAAGTTAAAATATATGTAAAGTAATTGAAAAAAAAAGTCATAAATAAGTGTGCTTCATGATAATGATGATGATTAATGTTAGATAATATTGTCTACCCAATATTAAGAAGGTAAAAGATTAAATTGACTTCTTTAACATATTATTTCTATGCTAAAAAAGAAGTGAGAGAAGTGCTCCCACATCACCATAGTTTTGTTGATTCAAAATGTCAAGAAGGTTGGTAGTGTGGTACAAATTTAGAAAATTAGATCGAATGAGTATAATATGGACAATATAAAAGAGTGATTTTCACATTCAACTCTCCTAATATTGTATAGGTGAAAAACTTTTTCATCCCATAGTGTTTTTCGAATTGAATAATGTTGAGTTTCACTAAAAAAATCATGAGAATATGTTCTAATGTTGGAAATGTTCATTTTGTTGTTAACACTAGTCAAGATAGAAGGATAATTTTAGATTTTGAGTTTATGGTTGATCACCTCCTTATAAGATTGTAGTTTCCTTTTCCCCTCTAGCTCTTTATTTCCCCACAATTTATCCTTAAACTTGGATATTTTTAATGTGATTTATGATATTCTTGTTGGGAAGAGGTTCCCCGAATGATAGTTTTGGGGCTAAAAGCCCATGTTTTTGGAAAATTTTGTAATAAATTTGTAAAGTCTCCACATTTTGTGGTCCCAGAGTGAAGGTATCGAGAGTCATAAAGGGTTGTTTGCCGTTATTTTGTAAAGCGTAAAGTCAATTGTAAATATCCACCCTTGGTTCGTAGACCATGGTATTGTATAAAAAGGAGCTAAGTAAGCTATAAGTATTTTGTAGCATAGTATGAAGTAAGGAGTTAAGCATTGGAGTCTTGGTAGAGAAGAATAAGTTTTTTAGGTCTTAGCATAGGAAGAGGATCTACAACTGAGTGCACAGAGGCCTAGCGTGGAAGTCCGCAGCTGAGGGCATGGACCCCCGCAGTTGTGTGTGCAAGGCAGATATAGTTTGTATTAACTTAAAGATATCAATAAAGAGAAGTATTAGCAATTACTGTGTATTTAGTTCTTGTTTATGCATCTGATTATATTGTGTTTTGGGTTTAATTTAGAATGTTCATGTGATGCGCGAATATATGTTATTGTGTTGGTTAATTGAATGCAAGTAAGGATATCAGTTTACACGGCACTAAATGTGATTGATTAGTAAAGTAAGTAAAACACTTAAGATAACTTGGGAACCTATACAATATATTGTCATTGTTGTGTGGAAATACCTGAATCACGGGGTAGGGTTGCGTGAAGGTCAATCGTACACCTTTGTAGAGGTATTGAAGAGCAAAATAAAGGGTAGACTGGTAGAGCCCTAAATCTTAGTGACATGCACGAAAGTAGGGGTAGAATGTATAAACTGACATCACAACCATCTCAGGGTGCAGAAACTTGGTTCCATCATCCGCCCATATGCTTCGAGTGAGATTTCATATCGCACTCTGTGGGTTGATGCCGAAAGGGCCAGTAGTGTAGGGATTTGTTTGGCTAACTAATGTTGAACCTGGGTCATGCCCCATGAAGCCAAAAAATGGTTTTGTTGCTGGGACTAGAATTTGCATAAGAGTTGTGTGATGTCGTATCACTGGAATCCAACTAAGAAAGAGGTCAAAGACTCATTGGATAAGAAGATCCATGAATTTGTGATGCAAGAGAACACAAAACCATGGCTGACAAAGCAACAATGGTAACTGTATATAGAAATCCATGAGATATTTTTATGTTCCTTTCCAGTCAAGTTATACTAGTGGATCGCGAATCTAGCAGATAGCGAAGGAAGGTGGAGGCATGACGGTCCTATTATCTAGACCCCGTAGCTAGTAGAGAAACTAGAAGCCTCTAAGGATAAGATCGCCCACATTGTTGATCATTGGCTCAATCGCATCGTAGGGCCATTTGTAACTAAATTCATGGTCGATACCTTAGTGAGATACAACAAGGTGGAGCGACACTTTTTGAAAGGTTCGTGAGGTAAGTACTTATGCAGCTACCTTGATGTTCGGAGCTACACGAAGTGGAAATAATTATAGGAACGAAGGAAGAAGGGTCCTAAATATAGCTGATTGATTTCACCTCCGTTGGGTGATAAAGAGGGAGTAGCACAGGCTTCTCCACGATGTGAAGTTCAGTTAATAAAACAAGGATTCCTACGGCTACCACCTCCACCTACACCACCTCTAACTTCACCACCATCACCTGCAACTTCGCCCACACCACCACACTGTAGTTCAACATGGAAAATTCAGTGAAGCTGCCTTTGCTTAAGTGCCTGAGAAATGAGGACCCGGACTAGTTCTGGTTCATTGTAAAAGCTGTATGGGAAGCTAAAGGCATCACAGACGATCACATGAAAAAGGTAACATTGGATAGTGCTTTGCAGGATTGCGTGCTAACTTTGTATATCAAGTATTCTAATGATAAACCAAACTCTAGGTTGGCAGAGATCCAGACCGTGCTAAATAAAGAGTTCAGTAGGCATAAATTCGAGGCACAATCGATTATGGGGTTCAAGGAAATCATGATGAAGCCAGGTGAGACACCATGGGAATCAGATCAGATATTGAAGTGTAAAATTCATGAAGCTAATATGAACTTAACAGATGGACAACACCCCGAGTGGTTCATGGTTTCACTCTTGCCTCACCTAAGGCTTTCACTATCACAATAGAAGATTACGACTCAGACAGAGGCCTTGGAGATTACCATAAGATTGCATGAAACATCGATGCAAGATCCGAATCTGGGGTTTCAGTAGATCCATTCACAGTTGCAAAATATTTGCCTTGAAATACAAAGTTTGAAGTAGGACAGAATAGTTTGACCAAAGGCACACGAAGAGATATGGTGCGTGAAATGTAAAGGTCAGAGGCATGACAAAGACCACTGCCCAGTATTTGCAAAATATATTGCGAGAGGGGGATCGATGCCTCTGAGGCAAGAAGCCCAAGCAGGATTGAGCGCGGGGCCTACGTTGTGGTGTGCTATATGTTAGGTAATAGGGAAACATATAACTGATAATTGTCATTTGCTGCAGAAGTTTGTACAAACACCGTAGCAATTGTTCTGCAACTTTTGGAGGTCAGTAGGGCATGATGAGTGCAACTACCAAAGTTACGAATTGATGATGGATAGAACACCCACCTATGGAGTTTAGGCAAAAACTTGGCCTCCTGACGAGAGAATTGGGATGGGGTGAATAGGTTTTCAGGCGTGCAGACGAGGTCAAGGCGAAGGAGGACTTGGAAAAGGTCGGGGACAGCTGGTCTATTACAATTGTGGAGGACTAGGACAATATGCCCGTGAATGCACTAACCCAACGCATCTGTCTTGCAAATATTGTACTCAATTTCATCATAAGATAGAGGACTATCCTACGCTGATAGCGAGGATAAACGACAAAGAGGTGCTACCACCACAGCCAACTCAGAACTTGTAGATGATGAGGGTTGAGCCTCACGAAGAGGATCTGAATGTGAATATAGTGCTTCGAAGTGGAATTGCAACATGCGATGATAAGGGGAAACAACCCGAAGACAACGCATGGGTTTGCAAAGCTCTGGAGAAGGAGGTTGAATTTGATTTGGATCACGCGCGTGAAACGTTCATTGAAGCAAAGAAGAGCTTTGTTGAGGCCTCTACCTCAGGGAGTTGGGATAAGCCTGATCAGGAAATGGACCCTTCTATGCTTATGACTTTTCTAGAGACCTACATGAAGTTGTTGTGTGATAGAAAGGTTGTGAAGGGTTTACATGAACTTATAAATAGATGCACTGGAAATGCTTCGAGTGAACCACGCATGGTACAAAAGATTGGTAAGCATAAAGCAAGGATAGGGCATGAGATGAGACTCACCATGCAAATAGGAGAATATGAAATGAATCAAGTTATTTTGGACATGGGGTCAGACGGGAACGTTTTACTAAAGAGGAGTTGGGAACAGATGGGGAGACCCACACTCCAATGATCTCTGATTCAGTTAAGGATGGAAAATCAACAGAAGATCATCCCCATGGGACGACTGCAAGGAGTAACTATAGACATTGAAGGTGCAAGTGCATTGGATGACTTTGAAGTGATAGAAATTGTGGATGATAGAAACCCCTACCTTGCCCTCCTTGGCATTGATTGGTGTATTGACATGAACCGGGTAATCAATCTAAAGAATCAAAAGATGATATTTGAAAATAAATCGCTTCACGTAATAGTACCCCTAGATCCTACTGAAGGATTGCGGTATACTGAACCAGTCCGTGATTACAAAAGCGATGATGATTTGGACTACATATATAAGATAACATCGTCAAACTAAGATTGGGTGAATCTAATAGTGGATGGACGAATTACATGGGATCGTGAGAGTTCATGCACCTAAGACTATGATGAAGAATTAAAGCATTGGCAGAATCATCTACATGAGGTAACCACATTGAGTTGTAACATTATGACTCGGTCACTACATTGTGTGTCATTAGAGGTAAGAAATCTACCCACTTATGATGGCTTGAGTGATGTGGATACATTTGTGGATGCATTTGAGAGGGAAGTACTTGAGAAGTAGCGCTCTCGAGCTTTCGACTAGGCGCTGCACACTATGCCCACGAGATGGTGGGTTATGCACAAGGGTAGTTTTGATGATTGGCGCGAGTGTAGTAGGATGCTGAGAACACGCTTTGGAAAGCCAAAGGTACGAATCAAAGAAAAGTATGACGAGAAGGATGATCCATGCACACACATGGCCAAATGGGCTAAGCCCAATAGTGGTAAAGAAAAAGAAGCAGAAGGATGAAGTAAGGATATGCATAGATCTCAAAAAGTTGAATAACGCTTGCATGCATGATCCTTTCCCGACTCCGTTCAATGGTGAGGTATTGGATAATGTAGGTGGCCAAGAAGCGTACTCCTTCACTAATGGGTTTTCTGGGTGATGAACCTAATAAATGGGTAATTATATGGGTTGATTTTACCACCTAACCTAGTCAAATCAACCATTCTCTTAGCTTATTGTATGATTTTCTTATTATATTTATGCGTATAGGGTGAGCTGAGTTAGTTATTGTGCCATGTGGTCTAACATGTATTTAATGCAGATAATTGATGGATTTTAAGGTCTAAGTCAAGGATCTAATGGTCAAACATCATTAATAACTCGAAGTAGATAGAGGAGGGGACTTATAGGATACAATCCCCCTCATTTATTGCTCCTCACTTCGAATTCTCCTTCGTTCAGCTCAGAGTACAAGCAGTTGCATCATGCACTAGAAGGCAGCCGAGCAAGTGGAAGATGATTGATAGTTATCTAGAGTTTTGTGAGACAAGCCTCCCTAATTTTAAGGAAGTTGTTTGTAGCTTTAGACATATAAGTAGAGAGGCCTAGGGCCTCACTAGGGTCGACTTTTTTTTTCTTCTATAAAATTTGCTCAAATTTCGAGCCTACTATTTTATGACAATTTTATGTAATCTTGCTATTTTTTTATAATGAAGATGGAATCCTTTTTGACCTAGCACTGAGTTGAAGCTCTTGGGTTAGGGCCCAATCCAAGCATCCAAGCTTCTCTCTAATTGTATTTTTATGCTTTACTTCAATTTGTAGATTAGTTTTCTGTTAGATTTATTTAAGAATAGGTTGCTTTTGATGATTTAGCAGCTTGCTTCCATTTGTGCTTTCTATATCAGGTTAAGTAGTGATTAGAGAAGATTCAAAAAGTGCACAATAGTTCCCTGGCCTCTCTTCCCCCTCTGGGACCATGATTTGAGGCGAAGACTCCCTTGCTGCCCCAAAAGCATAGATTTTCCCCATTCCTAGGACTTTGTTTGCAGTTTTCTAGTAGGTTGATAGTCCAGTTGTGATTTTCTTTAGATCTTCTTTATCATGTTCACTTCCTGATTTTCAATAGTCCATTTGCATGCTTTCCTTTCTTACAACATTTCCCAGCATTTCCTTCTATACGTCATAATTTATGCCATTTTAATGCAAAACTCTGTCCTAGGGTGCACTCATTTCATTGGTTGCTTGATTTTCTTGGTTGACTGTCAGTTTCTATGTAGTAGATCTCTTCCAATAGTAGGCTAGCTTACCAAAAATCCCACCCTCCATATGATCCATGCCCTAAAGGTCTCGCAAACCTCACCTCAATTCTTCCCTAGTTTCCTTCATTTTTCATAGAACTTCTTCCTCTCTCCTTGAGCAAAACCAATCATATTTCTCTCTCCTAGTGATTCATGGTAGACCTTAGGAACCTTAACACCTCATTCCAACCTTCATCCACCTTTTCCACCAACTCTCACACCCTCAAAACAACGAAAATTGCTCTCGGCCTCCTCCTGTAGTTTCCCTGTTTTCCTCCTGTAGTTTTCTTGTGTACTCCTGTAACTTTTCCTATAGAATTTCTTTTGAAGGCTGAGTGTGGGAAAAGCCTCAAGAAGGCCACCTAAGACCTCCTAGGACCCATCCACACCATCCTACATCCTCCCAAGCTCCAAAAATGTCCTCTAACGCCACCTGTTCGCTACCACACTCACACACGATAAATTAGATGCATGTTAAATTCACATAAAAACACATAAAAATCCAAAAATATGTTTTTTGCTTATTTACTTCCCGAAATAGCATGGTTAGATGTTGTTTACTTCCTTGAGTAGGTAATGGCATTTCTTTCATGGTTTTCATAGTGTTTTTGGCAAAATTAGAATTAGCTTGTTAATTAGGGTTTATTAGGTTTTGCTTTACATTCCAGTCTTTCTCCTTTATGCAGTTAGAATAGCACCTGTGGAGTAATATTTCTTTACTTTCATCACACATAGAGATTCTTCTGAAATCTATAGAAGTTGGCTTGAGCTCCTAGTGATCTTGCACCAGCTAACGAAGTGACAACTAGCACAGAGAACTAGTACTTGTGCATATAACACTGACGCTTCCAAGTTTGTTATGAACTACTAGGTTGATAAAAGTAAAGGTGGTAGCCCATGATTTGTAGAATTGTTGCTGCAATACTGGTGCTCACCACATTTTGGCACCATTTGCGGGGAAGCGTCAGAGTATTCTGTGATTACTGCTTTCTTCTATTTCCTATTGCAACATTCTGCTAATAGTTTATTTCGACAAAAGTAGACTAGTCATTTCTTTTCTTTCAGTTATGAATTTCCTTGCTTTCCTTTTCAATTCTACAAATTTCCGTTCAACAAGTTCATTTTAGCTAGTTGTAATTTGTTTTGTTCCATCATGATTTTAGTTTCTGTAGGTACTTTTAGTGTGGGGAAAAAGAAACAAAAAACCAACCGAAAATATTTCCTTTCATGCCTCATAGGAGTAGAGATAACTTAGGAAAATATTTTCCCAACACCCCCATTGCTTCACACAACCAGCCTTCTCTCTTCTTCAGTGATTGTGTGAGACGAAAAAATTATGAACACAGAAATAGATATGCAAATATGTATTAATAATTAGATAAATTACAGATGATGATGATTTACAATGGGTTGCCTGGCTTATATACCGCCATGGCACCCTTTGGGAAAGGGCATGATCTTATGATCGTGCCCTTTCATCTAATTAAAATTAAAATTAAATACTAAACCTAAGTTAACTAATTTTTTTACATAACATTTCCTTCCTCTCAAAAGAATGCTTTGTCCTCAAAGCATAAGTAACGACGGATGTTGTTAAAGAATGATTCATTTTCCCATAAAGCGTCTTCTTTGGGTAAGTCCTTCCACTTGATCAGATATTCTAAGATGATCAAGGTCGCATATTTTAAAATGTCTTGGATTAATCTCTCAAGTTTCTTTTTTTGGTGATGTGGATATCGGTATGGCTTGATGTTAACAGGGTCTGATCTTGCCTTGACTTCTATTGTATGCTCAATTTCCCTATTAGGTGGCATCTTCATAGGTAGGTCTTGAAATACTTTTTCATGCTTACGAACCAGATCTTGTATCTCTGGTGATTCTTCTCTGGTCATATTTGCAGATAACATTTCTAATTGATGACATTGTACTACATAAGTAGGTGCTCTTTTTCGACTCAGCTTCATCATCTGAGATGATGATACAACATGATTTTCTGGTGCTTGGAATCCATGTAGTTTGTACATTTGACCTCCCCATTTGAGTTTTATAAATTGTAATTGATGGTTGGCGGCATAAGTACCTAAATTTCGTAGCCATTGGATGCCTAAGACTACATCTACTCCTCCTAATGGTACATTGAAGAACGGAGACTCTAATTTAAAGTCTTGAATCTGCAAATTGACTTTATGGCATTTCCCTACCTTTCCAATCTTCTTATCATTAGCTATCATCACTTTCATGTTTGGTAAGGGAAATGAAAAGATATTGAGTTTCTTGGCCACAGTCGCATCTAGAAAATTGTGTGTGCTTCCAGAGTCAATGAGAACCACTACGTTGTTCTTCTTTATGTGTCCTTTTAACTTCAAGGTCTGAGGTTGTGATATACCTGTCATGGCTGATAATGACACTTGCGGAGTACTTCAAGCTCACATTACAGGATATTTACTTCTTCACTGGACTTCCTCCCCTCAGAGTAGTGGGGGATATTCATCTGGTGTTACCTCATGGGAGGAACATTATTGAGTTCGTGGAGCGCCATTGTCGACAGGGTGTTAATGTCAAGGGCATGCCTATCCCACTTCCTAATCTAGAGAGGCTAGAGACACAGGTTGTTGTTGTAGTTGTGTTATAGGACTTGAGTAGCCAGGCATTCCATCACATCACTAGTGGGCATATGATGTTGGTTGAGAGTGTTTTGGCTGGGACCTACTATGAGTGGGCCTAGATGATGCTGTTGTTGGTGAAATGGTAGTTGAGTCTTTGCAAGAGGCAGGTGAATCGTGACTATGATTTTGGTACAATACTGTGTGTGTTATTCTTTGAGAAGATACCCACTATCCATCCTCTTCTCCAGATCCGAGATGGGGACCAACAGGAGCCCAGGATGCATCGCTGGTCGCAGCTACTGCAGAGAGTAGGAGGAGGGGGAGTGGGACGGTTGTTAAAACTAGTGTTTTTCACACATTGGGATCAGATGTCCCTTTACATTAATGACTACCCTTATAGTGGGAAGAAATATTAGGGGAATCCTGACTTGCCACTTCCACCTAGGCGAGCATGGGGACCAGACGATAAGTGTTAAGTTGTTATGTTTTATGGTGCATTTTATATTTCTATCACATGTATATGGTACTGAGTGTGAAATATGTTGTATGCAGACATAGCACCAGTGAAGTATGTAGGATATGCAGGTCAAGCCACAATGCCTACGGCTATAGATCAAGGGACATCATCGTCACAACAGGGTCTAGAGGATACTACATGCTTGATGATTTGCATTTTAGGTTTGATGTGCTCTTGACTAGGCTTTTAAAGTGTGGATGGAACAACTTAGAGGACCCATAAACAAATGAGTGCACCAGTATTCCCTCAAAATGGTGAGGTATCATGAGGTACGTGGCGATGGAAGGTTAGGTAGTACATGATCTACATGCAAGTGGAGCAGAGCGTTTGGTGTAAGATACTCCGGATAGTGACTAGATGTATGGACAGGTGGGTCCCTCTGATTGTGATTTTTGTAACATGCTATGGGCATGTCGGATGTATTTAGAGCTATGGCTCCAAATACGTTTATGATACATAATGTGATTATTGGTGGCAGATCCAATGCACATGTTGTTTAAATGGACTAACATATGAAAGGGGGTAAAAATGGCCCATGCTATCGAGGCTAGGTTCCGAGAAAAGCGACTTACACCATCAACATCACTGATATACGATGTGGATGATGGATCCATCTAAAAGGTGAAAAATTTAATGGATGAGATGATGCAATCTACCTAAATTCATGGCAAAAATAAAGAAACACAAATCAAAGGGATGTGTTATGAGAAAAATTTCTTGAGGTAGAGCGCATTGAGAGAGTTAGGAAGGAAATGACATTCAAAATCCTCTAAAGAAATGCCCCCTTACTAAAGGGTAGGGGTAATCAGGGGTAGACATAGCTTCCATGGTGTCCTCATCAGGTTGGGAGATGGGTGGATAGGAGGAAGACTAACTACATGATGTGGCGGGATTACCTCATTCATCAACCTAAGAAATAAGGTTCACATATGCATCATATGGAATGGTAGACGACAGACTAGTAGATGGAGGATCTATTGATGTTGAGACGTGGGATTCTATTGGAAGAGGTTCGATAGAAGCATGCACAAAAACCTCAAAAAGGCTTTCCTGCGAGGAACTCAAGGATGACAACAGGTAAAGGATGGGGCCTGTGCTCTCTGCCATCTCAACATCAGGGGGAGGGATCACAATAGTAGGGCTAGAGTCTCCCTATTCTGGTTGACTAGTGGTACCAAAATCCATAGGTAAAGGAGTAGAGGTTCCACTATGAGTGGCCTCCTATTCACGAATCATCCCAACACAATCACGAAATTCATCGAAATGAGGGAAACAATGAGAATACTGACCATGAAGATGGCACAAGGCACAAGGGTGGTTTGTGTGAAGCATTTTGAGTTTCTTAGGTGGGACCATTAAGTTAACATGGACTTCTCGGATATTCCACTCAGCGAACGCTTCATGAACCAAAGGTTTAAGTTGAGGAAGCTTAGGAAAATTGTTGGTGGCATGCCCAACAACCTGACACAAAGCACACGGGGGTGTCAATTTGGGGGCCTCGTCCTACAAATATTTCCTTTTAGCTTTGACACTCTGGCCAAATTCCTTTACAACAGGAGTTGGTTCTTGTTCAGGTTTTAATGGAACTGAAGTAGCAGCAAGGGTCTATTGTGCTATACAACCCCACCCCCCCATTTCAATATTTTTTTTAATTTTATTCTAAGATGCTAAATAGGAAATAGGGTCCCTTTAGTCTGTAAAAAGAAATAAAATCTTTACATATAAATCAATTTCTTTGTTTCTCACTTTTTAAATAAAAGTGCTTCAAAAAACCCTTTAAAAACAACACACATCGCAAATTGCAATTGATTAAGGTTAAGGAACATACAATCTGTATGATATTATTGCGATCTGAAAGTCTCAACCTTATATATTCTTAAGAAAATCATTGACAAACATGCGATATGATAAAGCGATCGCATATCGCCTATCGCATCACAGATTCCAAGTGATAGGTTTAATAGGATATTAAAACTTTGTGATGCAATAAGAGTCTCGCATCAAACTCACATATTGCAATCCCAATGGAAATAAGTGATAATCACCTCGGGCATGCACAATGCGATTTTTTAATATAATAAAGTGGTTTAATGATAATACAGAGAAAACATGATACAGGCAATCAAATAAATATTTTCCCAACCCTATGTGTCAGGTCATCATTGATTGCAATCACATAAATTAGAAAGACTCTTAAAACATGGCACTTACACCTCCCAACTTGCAATATGTGATGGCTCTTCAATATAATATATATTGAAGATGCTCATCGCAAAGTCGGAAAGTTTATGAATCACATTCTAATTAGGCCTTAACAAAACTACGATGCGATCTATTTATTGAACATTTAAGTTTCACATCATTAAATACGACAAAACATTAAGAACAGTAATGACTTCAGTCCTTCAAGATTTCATCGTTCATGTTTATATTATTTCACTATATGAAATATTTCGCACCAAATACTCTTGCCCTAATTTTCGACTGTACTATTATCACCACTATCTGTTCAAACATTAGCCACTCTGAAGTTTGAAGTTTATCGCTCTTTTCTATTTCATATAATTGCAGTTTGAATCTCGAAGTATGTAGCCAGCTAAAATGAGAAAGAAAGCCCGAAAGATGAAAGCTTCTCTAGTAGTAGTTGAAGGAATAGAAAGAGTTGTGTTGATCTCAGATACGACATGTCAGGACAATGGGAAAATTTCATATGAAGGCATATATGATATGATGGGAGACGAAAAGCCTAAGGTAACTAAAGGATAGGCAACAACGCATGGACTTGTAGAACCTGAGAATACACTATGTGATTTAGCCGACTTTTTTCTTCATAGAATAGTGGCTCGACCAAAGATTTTGCCATAAAATGACATGGTAAAATGGGTAGTTGAGGGCATCAATATAACAGACAGGATGCTATTCACAGCCGACGGAAGATTGTTTGGATCCTTTAAGCTTGAGGACTTGAATAAAATGTATCACTTGTCAGAGTCTTATAAGTGGTATAACAAATCATTCCTTCAAGCATTCGTGAAGCAAAATGAAATAGAACCCGACCCCATCAAACAATGGAGGAACTTCCCTAACAAACACAAGCACGAGTCATCTGGTATGTATTTTGAGGACTCTCTAGCATCTCCATATTGTTATGCTACCACAATGAAGAGTAGGCTATTTGGAAGCCCCAATTCTGCTACGTTTTCCATTGAAATGGTCCCGTTAATAGAAGCAACATTGAATTCTTTCGTGATGGATTGGGCTACTATCTTATGAGACAAAATGGTAGTCCAAATACTTGACTATAGGAAAAACAAGTTTGTGACCACTCCATTTGTCCTCCATTCTATATGAGTGCCTACATCGAGATCATGGTCTTCAAGAACGAGATCATGACTAATGTATATGATATGTACTGCACAAAAAACCTCTTTAGACCATCATCAAGATCATGATTATAATCAAAATCATGACTATCCTAGAAGGTATGGAGAGACAAGTTGATTATTGTGATACTCTTCATAAAGATTGTGAGATAGTAATGATTATGAAAAATTATTGTGATCCTTCTTTCTTAGTACTGTTTCTGCACTTTCATGGAAGTATGTTGTAGCTTATGCTAGGATTATATCACTGTGTCCCTTCTCCTCACACGATGTCCAGACTGTGACCATGTTATTGGTAGTGACCATCAAGTGGTTGCATATAGAATAATTGTTGAGACTATGATAGTCACGGTCATGGATGATTCTTCCCATTATATCGAGACCGTTGAGAGGGCTTCACCAACATTGTGGCTGATTGTGCCATCGAGAGTCTTGTATGCCTGTGGCTATGTACAACATTATATCTATCCCATAACATACATTAATATTGTGCCTATATTCAAAACCTTTTTATGTTCTATCTATTCAAGGACTTTATCTTCAGATTGCAAGTATTCTGAGAGTGTGTTAATCTAGGTTTTGATGATCCTTATACCCATTCAAGGAGGTAGTTGAACCCTAGATATAACCTACCGAACATGTGAATCCTCTACTCCTTTTACACCCGAAAATTCAGAGACAAATTTGTGAAATTTTCTTGTGTTGTTTTTGCTCACCCTTCGTGCATATTTATAGTAATTTTCCCATATGTGCAAGATGACGTGAGTTTTTAAACTGTCGTGAATCTTTATTGAGTTAACATGAATTTCATTTTCTTAATTAATTTGATATTGGAGCTGACATGAATAAGTTCTTTTGATTTCGCTTGCATATTTCTTTGTAGGATTATGCTTGGCCTTTGGAGGGCTT
>APFE030601398.1:92382-185995 GCA_000404065.3 Pinus taeda | reverse complement strand
CAGCTGAAAGCCCCACTACTAAAAAGTTGGTCGAAGAAGTGCAACAAGATGTTACACATTGAACAATAGACCTGCAAGTTTTAAAGTTGGGTTTCAATAAACTGTAGGTGAATATTGAGGCGCCAATAGAGTTACTCGAGGATGAATCACGAAATTGTGTTGGGGTCCTATTGGGATAGGGTCCCTTGGGGTAAAATTTTGTAATTAATTTTGTATACTTGTAAAGTCTCCGTGTTCGAGGGAGTGGAGCATGAAGGTCATAGGAGTCAAAAAGGGCTTCAGTCCCTTAGTTTGTTGGAATATAAGTAGTTTTGTGAGCTACCCATGCTCTGTGGACCATGATATTGTAAAAGATAAAGATACATAAAGGAGTTATAGCAAGTCTAGGAAGTCATTCAAGAATAGAAAATCATTGTAAGGGCAGGTAAGATAAGGCATGAAATTCTGTTTCATGTACTTAGGTGAAGGGGAAGGTTCTTGAAGTTGAGTGCGCAGAGACCTTGGTAATTCTGCAAGTTGAGTGCATGGGCCCTCCACATGAGTGTGCAGGGAGGAAGAGTCTATAACAAAAAATAATACATCTAACAAAGACTACCTTGAACCATAATTGTGTATCTGTAATTACTTATGAAATTTCTCTATATTCATTATGTTTCTACATTTATATAAAGAAATTCTTAATTGACGCGTGAAAATAGTAGATCTACTTATTTACTTAATGTTAAAAATGTTAAAGCATTTCACGAAGGTTTAGATTCGGTTTCTACAGATTACTGCAATTATTTGTATTGTAAGAGTTAGGGTTCGTGAAGATAGAAAAATGCCCTAGGAACCATAAAACCCCTTCACACTAGCCTCTGGATGCAAAAACCTAGTTTTGTCATCCCCCAATACAATATTGGGTGAGACTGCAGCCTATGCTACACGGGTTGTTGTTGAAAGGGCCAACAATTTAGGGTTTCGTTGGTTGGAGTAGCTAACTGCGAACCTAGGTCAGGACCCCTAAAGCCAACACCGCCATCGATTGATTTATGTTATGTTGGTAGAGATATAATAAATATTAGTTAAAATAAACAAGAAATAGAAAAATGTTAAGCTGACAAGAAATTGTATTTTTTCCTAAACTAATGTATTAATGCCTTAAAATCCTCTAGGTGTAGTAGTGCTTCCATCTAATAAGAAATATAGGTATCTCACCATGGTCCTTATGAGTTATTTAGAAAAAAAGGTTATCAAATGTATCTATTTCAATGTTTAATTCTCTACACCTACTAATGAAATGAGGATTTATAGTGCCCCATTCAACAAAGAATTCATGCGGAACTCTTTGTCAAATACCATGCAAGATTAGGAATTATTTTACATCACATAATATTTCTATATATGACTACATGTCATCGATAAAAGAAAAAGTAAGACACATGGTAGTATTATTGTCTTCCTTCTCATGCCTAGTGTCTTCAACTATGTCCCTAACCTTTGCTTCTTCAACATCTCTATTCAATATTTGTCTTCAATATTTATTAGTTCACCTATCAATTGTTAAAGTGGAAAATTCTATCAAAATAATTCTATATCCTTTTGAGGTAGAAAGTTCAATATGAATGCTCAGTTCCAAAACTTCAAAATTATAAAGATATGGTATCCACACAAATCATTCATATAACATCTCTTAAAGGTAACATTTAAATCTGATTTATTCTCATAATTAAACGCACCAAGCTCTATTGTAATCAATTTCCTATGAACAATATGTTCCCATACCATATAAGTGACATACCAAAAAGATTATTTACTTAATGCATGGGACCACTAGTGAAATTATGGGACCAAATCCATTTAATAAGTCACCATTGAGGAAATTTGGTGGATGTGGTTTGGGCTTTTATCACTTATGCATGTAATCATGGTGATCTTACTTCAAAAGCACGTCGTCCAAAATATCATCAAACATATTACTGTAATCCATGGGACCACTCATTAAATTATAAGGCCAAATCCATCAAATTAATTTAAATTAATGCTTGGTATTTTATCATTTGTGCATGTCTTTATGTTGTTTTCACTTCCAAAAATGTCATCAAAACTATCACCGAGCATACGATATCATATGCCATGAAAGAGATTTAAATTTACACTTTTGTTGTAAGTTGTGCCTTTACTATCCAACATGCAATTATTCATAAATTTCGCTTTTGATTCATCCCTTCCAATTCACACAAATTTCAACCATTCTTTACCTTTCCTCATCATTTGGCCTCTCAAATCCATGTCACTACCATGAGATTTTTTCACTACCTTGACACAATTCAAACTAAAGAAAAAAAAAAAATCAATATATGAACTTGAAAACTTGCTTGGGCCTCTTGAACTTTCCATTGAAAACCTCCATAATTATATTGCTTAGCTTGAAAACCTATGGAATGATAGCGTTCACCTTGGTGCAAAAAATGGCGATGCACTTCTTCTACTATCAAAATTGAACCTTTGTGGCCATTATTTTCTATGGGCACACAATGTCAACATCCAACACAACACACGTACAATATGGTTTGGATATTACATATAGCCATGTACCCCATGACATACTCCAAAAACCTAAGCTCTTTGTTCACTACCCTTTCTCTTCATAAATAAACTTGCACATGGATCTTAACAAGGAGACAGATTGTATTGAACTAATGCAACTGTCAATGGCCTTATTTAATCAACACGCAAATCTAACCTATCAAATAACATGCTAACTCTACTATGAACTATTATTGAACCTTATTTGATTATATTTTATGAAAAATTTATACATAAAATCCCTATTCTCATTCCATTCATCCTTGTAATCTCTATGAGGCTATAACCATGAATAATATAGTATTCTAGCACTTCATGTTTAAATAGTGTAGTAATGGGTGGATGAGAACCAATGGTCAATATCTCTACAGGACTCAATATCCACATGGCCATTAGGGATAATATGTAGTCTAGTAAACTCTCTCACTAGGTAAACAACTCTTCTTTCTATGCATAACAAAATTTACAATGTATAGTAGGCACTCCAACAAGTCCACATTGTAGCCAATGATTGTGGATGAAAATAAAATGCCTTCTTAGCTAATATAGAACTTGAACCTAACCCTCAAACCCTTGGTTGTATATTAATGCAATGGTCAACTTCTCTCCTGCATGCATGCTGACACTAGAAATGAGTCGCATACTTCAACAATCTCCATGTTTGTCATGGCCGTTGATCTTTAGACACTTTTTTCTCATCCATCATAATGGGACTCAATGGAGCCCCTTTGGAATTTAGGACATGGTAATTTTTCTCCAATGTATTGTTTTATTTTTTCGTATCATTGTGCATTGTAGTCTCGACATTGAAATCTCCTAAAAAAACCTCAAATGTTTTCTCCGTCACGCTCAATTTATTCAAAACAAATAGACACTAGCTACCTTTCACCACCACCACCCCGGAAATGAATGTTGTATTCATCCAATACAACTCATACAAGTTAACTATATTTGTTTCATTATTTATCAAGTACCTTGGGTCATAGATATAATCTTCGAAATCTTCTTCCTAATATTATTTGGAAAAATTTTCCTTCTTCTATGGATATCTTTCTCCATCCTTGCCATCTCTATTTTTTTCTAAGTGACTATGAAAGTCCTTAATTTCCCTCAGAGAATTTCTTTGGGTTCTTCTTGTGCATTGAGGTGTTTTAATGAGTAAAGGATGCTTCCTAGTATTTTTTGTTATGTTTAGCAAGCCCTCATTTATTACATTAAGGTGTTGAAATATTTCCATTGTGTTTCAAGGTTTTAGGTTTCCACCAAAAATGATAAATTGGGGGTCATTTGAAGTAGGATGGGATTTCAAATTGGGGATAGGGTTTCCCAAATTGTTGTGTGTGAAGCATGATTGTTCAGAGGTCTTTGTTTCAGTCGGATTTATACTCGAGGAAGTTTGTACACCCCTCCATGCGGGGGGGTGTGGGGGGGGGACTTGTCCCCCCCACAGGGGTCCGGGGGGCCGATCACCCCCGGCTGGGGGTCCAGGGGCCAGCGGTCCCTCGACAGGGGCTCGGGGGCTCGGGGGTAGCACCTCTGAAGCTAAAAACAGATGTCAATTTGCCTTGTAAAAGTATAGTAATTTCTAGTCAATCTGTGCCATTCATTAGGCAGATGATCTGACGGTAGAACTTATGTTTATTTTAGGGTTTTTTTCCCTAGAAGGCAACCCCTCTCTTTGTATGAGGGCATTGTATTTGAGGCCGTGATAGATGTGTATTCTATGTATGTGAGTGGAAAATAGAGAGGTGAGACTGTGAGAGAAAACAAAGGATATTACAATGGATTTGTTATAGGTTGTGTCTCTTCATTTTGCTGGATAATAGAAAGGAAGGACTAGCTGTTCGGGTTGGACATAGCCCAAACTGGGTGAACCACGTATATCTGTGTCTCTCTTGTTTTATGTGTTTTCTATGTTTATATTTCTACAATATTTTATGTGTTCCATTGCTCCATAATATATAATTTTCTAACACAAATGTCATTAAATTTATTAAATTCTATCATCAAATAGGTATGAAAAGAAATCCAATTTTAAACATTTAAAAAACACTCAAACACCATAACTTGTATAATTTCATTACATTGGTAGGAATATTTATTTGCAATATGGGTTCAAGAATTCAGATTCTAGATGATCTAGTTTTGATAAACAGGGAACCATTGTATTCATAATCTTACTGATGAAATTAGGGGTTTGGAAACCTAATACACACGATTGTATGTTTCAAAATTGACGATGAGGGGTCTCCTTTGCCTAGCCTAGTGAGGTGTCAGGTGGTTATGTGAATTGACCATTTCATAGTAGTGTATACATTATGAATTCATTATTTCATGGTAATTTTTGCTCGTGATTCAACAATCGAGGTGATCATTCAACTACTACAAGTTTAAGTGTTATAACACAAAAAGTACCATCACCAACTTCTAATCTCAACACTTTAATATTATTTATTCAAGTTCAATATCTTTCCACCAGATATGTTTAAACACTCCAAGGTATAAATAATATTGGCTACCACATTATATGTGTCAATCCTAGCTTTTTATTTGCACTCAATTTTCTATTAGATATTTCTTGTTAAATATTTACTCTGATTCATTTTGAAAAAAATGTTATTTATTTCCCAAGGCGGAGGGAGTTACTTATGAGGATGGAAGATACTCTAGCATTTGGGATACATTCTCCCATATTCCAAGCGAAGTTGAAAGAATGTTAACTCCAATACCGACACATTTTTAATTGTTGATTTCTAATTCCTTATCACTTTTCTTGACAAGCTAATTATTGTGGTTTTTTTTTGTAATTATAGCATCCCTTCATTGTTAATTATTAGGGACTTTTAGTACTTATATCCTTTCAATAGTAAGTGAGAATGAAGTGTTAACCATTATATTTTTGAAAAATGAATATGAAAAATTATTTTTTGATAGTGACCCTTTGACTATGCTTTGAAACCATTATTGAATGTAGCCACATTCACAAGTAGGTGGTGGACCTAGATTATCTCCAACAGTTTCTTGAATACAAAATACATTTATGTCCAACAAACATTTAATAATAAGACATCGAAAATTAACCAACAACTAACAATTAAAGAGGTCGATCCCAAACATTTTTAAATGGAGTTTGAATACCCTATATTGAAGTTGGAAATTACACAACATAATATCATGTGCTTCTTCACTTTCATGATTTCCTCATCCCACACCAAGTACTTGCCCTAAACTTTTCTTTTTAATTTAATCCCAAACTAGTGTTTTCTACTACACATGTAGAGAGAAACAAAACAATTTTGTCAATGTCCACGAATGACCCAAATAGGTTAATAAGACTGTTATCACAAAGTCTAGTACCTTAGTGGAAATGTTTGACAAGGTGATAAGGCCAGTGGAACGTGGAAGTGTTACCACTATAATCGAGGAAACAGCTTTTCTCATTTTAGTGAAGGATGGCTCCTACAAAAGGTAGTCTACCTTACTAGCCTCTATGGTCCCTAAAGTGAGAAAATCAAGTCTAAGGGCACCTATGCAGCTACCAAAATTACCACCAATAGAATATGATAATCAAGGCCATATTAGGGTTATTATTGAATGTCATTTCTAGGTTTAAATGGATCAAGATCTAGTGTAATTTGGAAGGCTTGGTAAGTTATCACTTAGTACAAGAGGATCCCAAAACACTATAAAAGGAAAAAAAAATATTGGTTATTGCAAACTAACATAAAAGGTGATAAATCATCGTAGTATAACATGTTATATTCAACCCTTGAAACAAATAATCATCAAGCAAAAATAGGTTTAAACAATTAGTTAAACTGTGGTTTATAAAACTAGCTAGGTTTAAATATTATTAATTTTTATGTTTTAAAATTTATTAAGGGTCCCCATTTTAATAAATAAATTTCATAAGAAATTTATAAAATAGAAAAATTGGGGGATGTTGAATAGCACAACAATTATGAGTGTAAGGTTTAAGAGATTATGGCTTGGGAGTTAAGGGGATATGGAATTTAGTGGAAATTATTTAATGGCTTATGGGTTCTGATAATGGGTCCCCTAGTCACCTTATCAAAGCTATTGGGGGTTCCCCTATCAATTTTTATCATTTCCTTCTTTATAGGCTCCCTAGCCCTTGTGTCATGATGTATTATAGCATGCTATCGTTCTCTAATGCTAGGATTATAGATATTAGTAAACCATGATAGAAGCTCTCACATATACCTGTACATGATATCCTTATCTCCCCTTGCCCCGTTCAATACACCAAAATATTGGCCTCCTAGAAAACTCATGGGAATTGAACATTGGGACGCTGTCATTTAACAACCACCTTTATAAGTTTAATTCTAATGTTTTTTTTAGCGGGTTTGTCCAAAAATGCCTCCAAAAGTTACACTCTCATGACTATTGGAATATAATCCTAACATATGCATTTATTTTTTAGCCTAAGTATCCTTGACTTAGCCACATGCACTAAAAATCATTTTCGCAGTTGGTTTTTGGTAAACTAGCTCGGTGGATCAACTTTCCCTTATTTTTTGCCTTTAAAGGCTTAATATTATGGAAATATTGGTCCAACCACTTTCCTAAACCATTTAGAAATCTAAGTGCATGTTCAAACCTAACCACACCTCATCCACTTCAGTTATTTTAGGATTGGCGCCCCACATGAAGATTTCCCCTTAAATCAAGGGATTTGGTCCCCGGGACCAGTTTAGCATGTTTTAAAGTTGCCTTCCTTGGGAAATGTACCCTCCCCATGCTTTCCTCATGGATGATAGTTGGCATAGGTTGTCTTGAGTCATTGTTTCTATTTTATGCCTCCCTTTAGCTTTTCTTAGCCTTTTCTAGTTTTTTACTAGTTTTTTCCTAGTTTTCTAGATTCAACAATTTTTATATAACCACCTCCCTTTGGGATTAGAGGTTTGGTTGATCATGTATTACTATTGTTCGTTAATTTAATACGTTTATTTTATGGAGAAAATTCTTTCACTCCTCTCTTGAATATCAGCAAATTACTTGTGTTTAATTTAACTAGAAGTCTAGATCTACTGGAGTTTCTATAGGAAGTCTACATGGTACCAGAGCTAGTTCGATCTAGTGGATTGTACATAGTTTTATTAGAAGGTATAGATCATTAGGAGGAGTAGAAAGAAGCAATGTATCATCTCTCTCAACCCACAAAATTCGTTCTAAATCCTTTCAATTACTTCGAATGGAAGACAGAGATCACTTTGCTCCTCCAAAGCAAAGGGTTTTATAGGGTAACAATGGGAACATAGACTAAACTAAATTTTGCAGGGGAGAAGATCAAGTATTTCAATAAATTAGAGGAAGAAATTGGGTTGATATTCCAATAAATTTCTATATAACTCCTCTTCCATGTCAGCAAAGCTACTATTCCTGATGCATTTTGGACCACATTGGAAGGACTATTTGGCAATCAAGATGAAATGAGAGTGCATCAACTGGAGAATGAACTCATATCCCTTAGTCCAACTCATTTCAGCAACCTACAAGAATACTTCACCAAGTTTAAATCCCTTCTCATTGAACTTGATGCATGTGGAGTCAAGAAAGAGGAAGATCAACTCATCCTTTCAATTCTCTTGAAATTAGGCCCTGAATATTCGATATTTGTATCGTCTTTTCAAGCATCTAAATTGAGTCGGGAAAAATGGAAAATTCCTCCATTGAATTACTTCATTGCATAATTGACTCAGGAGCAAGCTAAGTTAGTCCAATTGGGTGCCATCAAGTGTTCAAAGAACTAAGCACCTGCAGTTATTGATGCTCCAAAGAGCAGTGGAAGAGATAAGCAAAAAGGGAAGGGTAAATTTAATGAATCGAAGAAGGAGAGATCCTTACAATATTCAGATAACTCTTCCTTGCTTAACAATAAGAAGAAGAAGGAAAGAACACTTTGAAGCTATTTTTCAAAAGGTTTTCATCCTAAAGAAAATTGCACGAGGAAAACAATCGATGAGAGGGCTAAGCAATTACAGCAGCACAATCTCACAGTTCCCGAGAATGCAAAGAAGAAGAATGATAACATAACGGGAGATGGGAGAGGGAGAGCACAAGATGGTCACGATTTAATGGCTGTAACATCCACTCCATCAGCTTGGATCCTTGATTCAGGTGCATCGAACCATATGGATGGATCAAAATATGAAATGTCCTCCATTGAAGAAAGCACCAGATCCCCAATTTACTTGGAAGATGCCACACCCACAAAGGTGTGCGGAGAAGGAATTGTAGACCTTGAAGGGGGATGCTTCAAAAATGTGCTTCATGTTCCCTTGCTATGCGTAAATATTCTCTCGATATATTGGATCTCTAATTCCAGCTTTGGAAGGAAGGTGGAGCTCACTCTGGACTCCATAATGTTTACTGACATTTCCATGAGCTCACAACTTGCACATGGAATTGCATATCATGATTCGCGTTTGTATTTCTTCTCCCACATTGTTCCTAAACCTATTTTCACCGTATTTCTATCATAATCTAATGAGATTAGTAGGTTATTTCATGAAATATTTGGCCATATAAACTATAATTACTTGCATCAACTCTGCAAGGAAAACATGGTAGAAGGATTGCCCTCTAT
This sequence comes from Pinus taeda, assembly GCA_000404065.3. Classification (NCBI taxonomy): domain Eukaryota; kingdom Viridiplantae; phylum Streptophyta; class Pinopsida; order Pinales; family Pinaceae; genus Pinus; species Pinus taeda. The sequence continues at coordinate 176,814 of APFE030601398.1, read as the reverse complement.
TAAATTCAGAAGCGGTGTATGTCAAGGATGCATTCTTGGCAGGCATCCAGAGAAAAGGTTTGAAAAAGCTAAGGCATACAAAACTTCTTCAACTCTTGGGCTAATTCACAGTGACATCACAGGCCCATTCCTGCAGCCTTCAATTAGTAAGGCTCGATATGTATTCAACTTCATAGATGATTTATCTCGCTTTACTTGGGTATTTTTTCTGCAATTAAAATTGGAAGTATTTGAATGCCTTATAGAATTTAAAGAACTTGCTGAGAATGAGTCTGGGTGTAAGATTAATATACTCTATACTAATAATGGGGGGGATTATGTCAACAGAGATGTGTAGCAACTTTGTATTGATGTAGGTATACGAGTACAACACACAGTGCCATATACACCACAACAAAATGGTGTCGCGGAGAGGAAAAACTAGTCGTTAAAAGAGATGGCCAATTGTATGCTATAGTCCAAATCATTAGCTCCTAAGCTATGGTATAAAGCTATTAATTATGTAGCATACATTCAGAACTACATTCCTCACAAAAAACTGAAAGGAACCACTCCATCTGAATGTTGGACCAATAAAAAACTGAAAGTGTTGTACTTTCGCATTTTTGGTTCACAAGCATGGGCTCACATTCCGACAGATAAGAGGAAGGCTTTGGAGCCTCAAAGTGTTGAATGTATCTTTGTTGGATATCTTGACAATGTCAAATGATATATGTTGCTAGAATCTCACACTGAAAAATTCCTTGTAGCTCGAAGTGTGAAGTTTGAAGAAGCATCACTGAATGACTATTCAGCAGACCCTGTCGAGGAACTGCATGCTTCAACTGATGAGGAGGAGTATGAAACTTCTTCAAGAACTTCAAAGTATCCATTAGGGAAGCCTCTTGGGTCTGATTTAGAGGATTTGGAGCAGCTCATGGCTGCTCGAACTCAGCTTCCAACTTGGGCAGAGAAAACCCTGCAAGATGCGGGAACTTGTCAGTGATCTTGCGATGCGAGAAGGACTAGATCACAATTTTTTGGGGCTTCTCAAGCCCTGGCTACCATCGAACCATTTATTCCCATACAATGTTATATGACACTTGGTTCAGATCCATAGTCACACTCTGTGGCTGCTAGAAACCCGCTTTGGGAGGCTACCATGGATGAAGAGTACTATGCTCTCATGGAAAATAACACATGGGACTTGGTTCCACTTCTGAAAGGAAGAAAGCTCTTTCAATGCTAATGGATCTATCGAACAAATATTGCTGTAGATGGAGAGATCAGAAAGTACAAAGCTTGACTTGTTGCAAAATGATGCTCACAGGTACATGGCATAGACTACACAGAGACATTTGCACCTATTGTAAAAATGGACTCCATTCGACTAGTCTTAATCGTTGCTACTTCTCGTAGATGGGAAGTTCATCACATGGATGTGAAGAGTGAATATATTCATGGAGATATCATGGAGGAGATATATGTGGAGCAGCCATAGGGATACATTCAGAACTCTTCCCTCATTTGCATATTAAAGAAATCTTTGTATGGCCTAAAACAGGCTCTCAGAGCCTGGTATGCAAAGATGGATTCTTTCCTACTTTCCATTGGATTCATTCGATGTAAATATGATCTGAATGTTTATTTGATACAACATGATGATTCAATTTTACTAATAGTACTTTATTTAGATGATTTACTAATGACAAGGAACCTTACCTCAGCTATTGATTCGATAAAATCAACAATGCATGATCGATTTTCCTTGACAGATTTGGGACTATTACACTACTTTCTTGGTCTTGAAGTTTGTCAATCTACTTCAGGGATCAATATGGCACAGTATAAGTATGCATCAGATCTACTTGTCTGCTTTCATATGACAGAATGCAAGCTAGCAGCATCTCCCTTTCTTTCGGGGATCAAATTTGAGGATGCGGGTACTACACCGTTGGTGGATAGTACACTATGTCGACAATTGCTTGGGAGTTTGTTGTATCTTACTCACACCTAATGTGATATATCTTTTACAGTAGGTTTTTATTCCAAATATATGCAGGAGCCCCATAAGCTTCACTAGAAAGCTACAAAGATAATCCTTAGATATGTGAAAGGTACTTCCAGCCTTGGTATCTTTTATGTTGCAGATTTCCCACTTTCACTAATTGGGTACATAGATTCTGATTGGATTGGTGATGGGATAGACCACAAGTCCACCTATGGTTATGATTTTAGCTTTGGTTCAAGGCATTTTTGTTGGTCTAGTAAGAATAAATCCACGATTGCTTTATCTATAGCCGAGGCAGAGTATAGAGGTGCAGTGAATGCAGCTACATAGGCTCTTTGGTTGCAGGGGCTTCTCTCCGAGTTTGGTATTCAATATCCACTTCCAAACATCATATTTTGTGAAATCATGGTTCCATTCATATATTGATTGATCCACTTTAGAGGTAGAGGACCAAGCACATCGATATTCACATGCGTTACATCCGCGAGCTGATCGATGACCGAGTCATATCACGGTAGTACTGCCCCACTGAGCTGTAGGTTGCACACATCTTCACCAAGTCTTTCACTGAAAAGAAATTTTCAAAACTGAGAGCTATGATTGGAATGGTGGAGACACTTAAGTAGGCCCTTCAAGTCACTCAGCCCATTTTTCCTCTTTTCAGATGGAGTTTTCCCACGAGGTTTTACCTCTTTCTTCATTTTATGAGGATCTTTTATTTATTCTAACTAAGTACCTAACATGAAATCTTGGTCAGGACTTAGTTTAGATAAGTGAGATAGGATGAAAGGGGGGTGTTGGAATAGAATCCTAACATCTACATTTATATTTTAGCCTAAGTATCCTTGACTTAGCCACATGCACTAAAAATCATGTTCACACTTGGTTTTTGGTAAACTAGCTTGGTGGACCAACTTTCCCTTGTTTTCTTCCTTTAAAGGCTTAATATTATGGAAATATTGGTCCAACCACTTTCTTAAACCATTTAGACAGTTAAATGCATGTTCACACCTAACCACACCTCATCCACTTGAGTTATTTGAGGATTGGCACCTCACATGAAAATTCCACCTTAAATCAAGGGATTTGGTCCCCCGGACCATTTTAGCATGTTTTAATGTTTCCTTGGGAAATGTGCCCCTCCTCATGCTTTCCTCCTGGCTAATAGTTTTCATAGGTTGTCTTGAGTCATTGTTGCTATTTTAGGCCTCCCTTTAGCTTTTCTTAGCCTTTTCTACTTTTTTACTAGTTTTTTCCTACTTTTCTAGATTCGGCAATTTATATATAACCACCTCCCTTTGGAATTAGAGGTTTGGTTGCTCATGTATTACTATTGTTCATTAATTTAATATTTTTATTTTATGGAGAAAATTCTTTCTCTCCTCTCTTGAATATCAGCAAATTACTTGTGTTTAATTTAACTAGAATTCTAGATCTATCAATGTTTCTGCAAGGATTGTACAATGACTTCTAAGGGGGAGTTGTTTGGAAACCCCCCTAAAGAGTCACAAGAATTGAAATTTGGGATGTGGTTTTGGAAATTCCCTCTCCCACAAGTAATGATAATTTAAATGTTAGAGGAAATTGTTAAATGACCATCTATAAATGTTCAATTCCGATGATTTTTTTTTAGGGGGGCAAGGGGTCTCCAAAGCCACCTGAAAAAGCTAAATTCTCATGAATTTTAAGGGGATTTTAAAAAAACTACCATGGAAAATGTATTTTAGGTTAGTCATTAAAATCCCCCCTCCCCAACACACACAAACACAAAAGTCATGAGAAAATACTTTTGGAGGCGGTTGCTAAAAGCTCCCCGCCGTAAAAAAAAAACAAATAATTTTCATGACTTGGAGGGGGTGGGGTTAAAAACCATGACGAAAAATATATTTATGGGAAGTCATTTAAACACCCCCCACCCCCAAAGTTCAATTTTCATGACTTTCTGGGGCAGTTTTAAAAAAATCTCCATGAAAATTATATTTAGGGGAAATAATTTAAAAATCCCCTCTAAAAGTCATGAGAAAACACTTTTAAAGGTGCTTGATTAAAAACCACTAAAAAGGTTCTAATTTTCATGAATTTTAGGGGGCTTTCCAAAAACCTCCCCTAAATACCTAAAAACACTTTTAGAGATGGTTTTGGCAATACCGTTGCAAGCCAAGCTACCCCTAAATGCAATTTTTTTTAATTAGTGTAGGTGTCAATACATGCCAAGTGCCAAGTGTTAGTGAAATGTAAGTGTTAAATCTTCCTATATTACTTCTCTCTTACTTTCCAATAATTTATCTCAAATAAATTTAATCTTAAACCATGCCAAACCATACTAAGGCATCTCAACCCATGGCAGGCATACTAAGACTTGCCAAGTGACAATATGTGTCAGGGAGTGTTACACATGTTGTAGAGTTGTAGGGCATGTTGAAGAGTGTTAAGGTGCATCAGAGAGTGTCGGTGCATAACATGGAGTGTTAGGGGGTACTAGGTATTAGCGAGATATCTGTGTGCTAAGGAGAGAGTGACAAGGTATGCTGGGTAGTTCTAAGGAATTCTAGTGTGGTAGGGTGGCAAGCCAAGATGTACCAAGTGCTAGGGTGTGTCAATTCATGCTAGGGAGTGTTAGGGAGTGTCATGGAAACATAAGGAAGCACTAGGTCAAAATTAATAGAAATTAATGAATAAGAATGTGTGTTATGGATTTTAAATGAGTTCTAGGTGTGTTAAGGATGGAGTGACAAGTTTATATTATAGGTAGTTCGAAGGTATGCTAAACTACAAAGACATGTCAGGAAGTGCTACGGTGTGCTAGGGAGTGTCAAATAATGCCAAGGAATGTAGGGGATGCTAACACATGCCACATAGTTCTAACACATTCTAAGACATTCCAGGCGTTATGGCATGCCAACATGTAAACTATGTTGCTTAGTTTTTTTACGACTATGCTTGGATGTGATCAACCTTATCTTGGTAACTTGTTAAGTGATATGAGTAAATATTGGACACGAGTAGCCTAAGATGAGTTACACATAGTTCCATGATATGTGAGAAATTGGTTTTGGTCTTATAATCTTTTATGCAAACACATTCAGGTGCCACAACACATCTACTTTGCAGAACAAAATCTACACTCACAGGGAATCAACTAGTGCACATTACAATTTTAACTTTTTCAAACCCTTGTTCACTATATTACAAACTATAATAGAATAGGTTATAGCTCCCGTACCGGGGATCATGTCCCTTTACAATCATACTCATACAAGGAATACAAATAGGACTTGGTGTTAGTCCTATGATAACCAATCTACCTTGAACAAGACAACACTTGACCTACTTGTTGATGGTGGCCACAAATAGCCCTTTTAGTCCACATGTCTTGAAAACATATGTTAGTTCCTCTTGCCTCCCATTATGCAACTCTTTAATATTCCTCTATCAATGAATTCTACTCCTTTAGGTCAATGAACATGACACAACAAACTTTTCACTCTAGCTACCTCCTTTTTCCTTCAAGGTCTGCAACACTTAGGTTCTTTGATCAACTGGTCACAAATTCGTTTGTTAATGACTCTTCGGTCTACCCACTTTTTCCATGCTACTAATCCAATATGATAGGTCTAGAGCTTTGAAGGAAACAATTTTTCTCATTGACTCAATACTATACTATAAAGTGAACTAGGGCTAGTTTTCTCGCCCACATGACTGCTACTTTAGTCCTTAGACTCTACACATCCTTAGGCCCAATACACCTACCCTTCTACTGGTCTTATCTTCCTTCACAGCTACATGACTTAGGGCTCTTATTTCAAGTCACTTAACTACCCTTCAACTCTACATAGATTACCATCAATTTTCCAAACCACGGTCAATTATTTCACTGATTTAGTGTCCAAAGCACATCCCTCATCTAGGGATCTTAGAATATGCAACCTAATAGTGATTTGAGTCCTCTCAAAATCACTATATCATGTATAAATTTATTTGTTGTCCAATCTATGAACAAATATGAACTACTCCTCTTATCATCCTTCTAATAATATTTAGATGACTCAACTAGGGTCACAAATCATCCACTAACATTCCATTAACTAATTATTTATAGGCTAGTTTATATCTTTGTCCAAAACTATATGGATAGACCAGCAAAATCAACTCCTATTCATGTCAATCCATACCCCATATGGCACATGTCTTCTACTACATATTCTACTCAAGTTCCAGCCTCCTTTGGTTCTATTATCTCCACATATACCCATCTAAACCATCTTCCATATCTCTTTTTTATATTACAGAGATGAACCTCACTTTAAGGGTCAGAACCCCTCTTCTTATATGCAAATTTGTGATAGTCTTAAGGGCATACCTTATGGCCTGAACATGCTATGAAACCAACCTAACTACAGAATTAGACTTTTGTTCTAATTTCTTTAGAATAAACCTTATCCACCCATAGAAAAAAAGACAACTCTTTCCTCCATAAGATAGTTGGCCTAGATCATATGGATCTATAGATTTTAGGCATTTGTTTGACTAAATCTTAACCAAACTTTATATCTCTATGACCTTGAAACTACAATTACCTTAGTCAATATGACACATGGGGCTACTTTTATTATGGCCCTAAATTCCAGTGTAGTCCTTCCTCCATTTGTGTTGATCTTTATCATAGAACTTGCGACCTACTAACCACCTCGAGATAGGGTATCAACCCTCTCTTCTATTTCATAATTTGATGCGGCATTCACACAGAAACACCACTAAAATCACATGCCCAAATTCTCATGAGTTTCATCTCTTGAAATTGGTCCTCAAAAATAGAACCAACAGCATGCCATCCTACTTCCTATCTCGAACCCATTAAGGTATGTGACATTCATGTGAATCCTCACATGATGATCTTGCTCTTGGTGGATGATCATGGCCTCCCTTTAGCAAACCTTACTCAACTCTATAACTATACCTACTTTATGACTACATCTCTCCTCACCTCCTTGATCAAAATATGTCCTTCTCACTTGATGTTCTTGCCTTCATACTAGGGCCTCCTTAAATATGTTTTCCTAGCTGGGCATCTTAGGAAACCTCTAGAACTTATGGGTTTTATCCACTGAGACCTTAGGAAATATTAAGATTCCTTTTTAGTTTTCTTTTAGATTTTAACCCCCATCTTGGGTCCAAAAAACCTTCTCTTGGTTTCCTTTCCCACAAAGCCTTTTGCGACCAAACCCACAAACCCATCCCACTATGCTTGTGGAGTGGGTCCCAAGCTACACAACTCAACAACATAGTCTAGTTGTAGTAATTGTAACATCGTCAAGCTCTTATTGTCAAGAGATGACCTGGTTGGGTTCCTAAGTTGAAAATTAAGTAAGGGTAGTGGTGATGGCATGATAGCTAGGGAGCATCAAGGCATGCCAAGGAATGAAAAATCATGCTAACACATGCCAGACAATGTCAATGCATGATGAGGAGTGTTGGGGAGTGTTGAGGCATCACAAGGGATAACTAGGTCAAAATTCATGGAATTGAACAAATAAGACTGTGTGCTAGGGAGTGTCAGTGAATTCAAGTGTGCCAAGTATGAAGTTTGTTAGAAGATGTTCATAATAGGATTTTAGGAGGAAATCCTATGATTGCAATAAGGGGCTCAACAGAGCATTTTTATAGAAAGAGTTTTTGCTGGGTACAACATTGTTTGGCCTTTATCTGTTATTTTTATATGACAAGTGGCACACTTTTGGTGAATTCTCATGTTTTATAATATTTTAGACAATTTCATTTTATACATTGTCGTGTATAAGATTTGGGGAACCTGTCTTGCACCAACTTATATCTTGTGTGTCTTGTGCATCTTGTGGTTTTTGCAAACTTTCAAGTAATGCTCTACTATTTATATGAACTGGACATATATGTGAAATATTGCATGTCTAAGCTATGTTTTTTAGTTGTTTTATGGACATAGCTATATGTGATCCTTGTCTTGGTAGTTTATTAAATGGGACAAGTTGAGGTTGGGCATGAGTAGCCAAAGATGAGTTATAAGCAGTTCTTAGGTCAACAAGGCACAATTTGCTTGTAGTAGGTGCAATTGGTCAAGTTTTTGTGGCTGAAGCAGGCTAATGTCACATGAACTGTTGTAACTAAGGACTTGATTGGGTTCCCCAAGTCATGAGAAAATGTAAGGCTAGTTGTGAGGCGATGAGTGCAATGAAATAGTAGGGAATACTAGCATTTATTAGATAGTTCTAAGGCATGTAAAATATGCTAAGGTGTTTCAATTACTAAGGCATGCTAAGATGTGCAAGGTGTGACAATACCTACCTGGGATTGTTAAGGAAACAAAATGGAGAAACAAGTTAAACTACAAGGAAATGAACACATAGGAGGGTTAATAAGTCATCAATTTAACTTCTCCAAGAGGGGCATGCTAGGCACACCAACACTAGGTGGTAATAGGGCCCAATTTCCAAGTGTTAGTGCATTCTAAATGCACAATATTCCTTTGTTACTTATTGTATACTTTCCAATAATTGATCTCAAATAAATTTAATATTAAACCATGCCAAAGCATATTGCAACATATCTATGAATGCTAGACAAACATGCTACGGCTTGCCAAGTGCCATCACTTGCTAAGTGATAATGTGTGTTAGGGAGTGATACACATGGTATGAAGTGGTAGGGCATGTCAAAGAGTGTTAAGGTGTGCCAGAGAGTGCTAATTCATGTTAAGGAGTGTTGGGATTACTAGGGAAATAAAAGGGATCACTAGGTCAAAATGCATGGAAGTGAATGAATATGAGGGCATTCCATAGAGCTTCAATGAGTGCTAGCTAACATGCCAAGGAGGGAGTGGCAAGGTTTGTTAACAACTAGTAAGGCATGCTAGGGAATATTAGAGCATGTCAAGATGTGCCAGAGTGTGCTAGTGAGTTCCAGTGTGTGTTAACATGTTCCAAATAGTGTGAATCCATGCCAAGACATGCCAAATGCTAAGGCATGTTAGGATCTCCAAGGTGTCAGGGTATGCCAATATGTTTCAAGGAGTTTCAAGGAAACAAAAGGAAGAACCAAGATAAAATGGAAGGAAATGAACACATAACAGGGTTAATAAGCCATGACTTTATATTTTTCAAAAGGGGCATGCTAGGAACACTAATAATAGGTTCCAATATGTGCCAAGTGCCAGCATGTTCCAAGTGCTAATGTATGCTAATTCATGCCAAAATGTTTGAGTGCATGGTAGGGACTACAGGGCATGCCAAAACATGCTCTGAGAGTGCTACACCATGCTAGGGCCAGCCAACATGTGTTTGAGTGTCCTAGTGATGGCAAGATGTTCTAGGTATAAATATGTTCGAAGACATGCAAGGTGATAAGGAATGTTAGTGTGTGCCAAAGCATGTTAAGGTGTGAAAGAGTGTTGAGGAGTTCTAGGTCTCTCTCATTTGTAATATTGACAAAGATTTATTATGCTTAAATAATATAGTTCCTACAGACACTAGTGGAACTTTATCTAAAGGGAATTTTTTAGAAAATAAATCTAATAAATATGAATTATGTATTGACTCATAGGAAAACTATATTCTCATTACTTGAGGGAAATGATACATACTAACTACTTAAAAAATTGACCAACTCTAACCCTTATGGCATTGGACACATAGTGAAAAAGACTCCACAACAATCGTCTTAAATTGTTATCTTTTGAAAAAAATATAGTAACATAAACATGGTGTCATCAAAAAACTCATTAGAATGATCAATGATGAAAAACAATTTTTTACTATCACCAAAAGTAACCAAAAATAGTATTGGTGGGGGTCAATAAAAGATTGTGACTAGAAGTGTCACGAACGAGAGGATTAGTGACGAGCTTTTAACAACCCTGACCAAAAGTATCACTAAAAATGGATTTGGTGACAAGACTTAAAGGAAAATCACTATATGAACTTACAACAATGTTTTATTAAGGACCATCACCATATGTGACATTGGTGATGGACCTATTGATCGCTCAAAAATCACTGCAACAACATTGGGGGAAACCACCCTGTCCGAAACTTAACAGAATTCCTTTTGCGTTTGGGATAGTGGCTCCAACTGGTTCAATTAGGTCTAGTTACCTTCTCCCAACTCTATCAGCTTTAAATATGTCTTTTATTACTAATAACTAGGGCCATAAAATCAATTCTTCGAGTTGATCAGGAAAAAATAATGATTCTTAAGTTTTCTTGTGGAAGAACCAAACCAATCTAAAGTTTTTCCTCAAAATATTACTTCTACAAATGTAGAATTAATCTAAATGCAAACTAATTCTAAAATGTAAGATCTATGATAACACATGGAAGACTAAGTCTACAATGCAATTAATTTAACCTATCTTGATTGAAGGAAAGGTAACCCTTTTCTCAATCGAGAGCCAAATTAACTTAATGGGAAAAGAAGCCTTAATGAATTATAATAAAGATGGAGGAATTATATTAACGAGATAGCTCACAAGATCTGATTCCTCATTAGCATTAGTATTAGCAATTAAACACTTAGTAAATAGCTACATAAGTTCCTATTAAAAATATATCCAATTCCTTATTTATCATAGGCAAAAGAACTAAAAATATTCATGATGAATTACTGAATTAGTTCAAATAAGGCATCATGTATCCAAGCAAATGATTATTATCCTAAATCAGAAGATAGCTTGTTGATCTAAGATTATAACTATCTATTCCTATGCAAATTTCAACTCTCATATTATATCTAAAATTAAACCTGTAGAATAGTCTTAGCAGACTTTTAAATGAATTAACACTCAAGATTCAACAATAGTGCATGATTCCAATTATTAAATCATACATTCGAAATATAAATTGAAATACTGAAATAGTAATCTATTTCATTAAATCCTATAAACAATAGTGTTAAACATCATTAAATCATACAATCCTTTATTAATAAATTAAATCAAATTACATATTCTCATAGAATGACATTAGTACAAAATCCTTTGGTGTCTGTAATTGATCTCTACTTGCAGAAATGGTCTCCTCCTTTTAGCATTAGTGCATGATAAACAAGAGCTTCTCCACCAACAAATATATTCCATAGCTATAGTATTACAAGCTTCTCTCCTTTGATTTAGGACCTATAATTATATGAAAAATACTAAGAGGTACAATATTGCAAGCCTCCGAGCCTTCCTCTTTCTAATTTTGGACTTGTATTTCATACAACAGGCAAGCTTAAATAGCAAAAAATAACCAAAATACATTGTGTAGAGCAATGAGGGCCTTTAAATAGATCCCTTCAATAATGCTTTAAAGGAAAACAATATTTTGGTAGAAGTTTATGAAAGTGATTTGTTGTCTTCATCAACTTTGTTTGTTCCATCGAATTATCTCGATGTATGTCCATTTGTTTGAATTGATCTACCACTTATCAACACAGTTGTCTTCTTCTGTCATGAACCTGAACATGAAAAACAAGAATCGTTAAGATAAACTTAAATGAGATGATAAGCGAATTTTATTTGAAACAAATCACGTTTTGCAGGAAATCTGGAAAAACATAGTGCACAATAAATCTTGACACGAACATCATGGAGACGAATTCAGAGTGAGGAGGTGGATTTTATGGCTTTTCGCAATTGGAAATCTAAGTTTGGGGAAGATCAAAAAATAATTACAATCGGATTAGACAGGGAGTATTCCAAATAAAATCCAAAGGGGCCTTCTTAAATCACATTGTAGTTGCAAATGGAATGGGCGGACAAGACAGGAAGCAATGATCCTTTGTTATTTTCGATAGCTACCGGTGTGGGTATTAAATGAATTTCAAAGTATATTTATGTCGGGTGTGGGGCTTTATCGCATATCGTAATACACAGGATTATCAAAATCACAAATCGGAGTTGTTGACTATAAAAGGTGGCCAAAAGACTTGTGATTTGTGATATGCGCGATGAGATCAGGGATGATGTCATGGTAACATCACTATGATGTGGTGGTTGAGGTTGAATGGAATGTGGAAGATGACATGATAGATGATGTGGTAGATGACGTGGAACTGACGTCACTGCTAACGTCATATCACAATTGGCAATCAGGATCATATCGCAATTAGCGTTAACATGAGGGATGATTTTTAGAACTTTACGATTGCAGTATAAGCCCAGACATGGTATTAATATAAATAGCAGTGGATAATCCTGGTGGATCTGGGCTTATATCACATATCGCAATTGGTAGTGCGGAATGACATCAAGCCTTTGGAACTTTTTCAATTTGTGCAGAAGCAGGGTTTATTAGATAGAGTTGATGACCTCGTCACGTTTGGTCTATCACAATTGCTATCGGGTTAAGGCTAAGACTTGATTCTATTATTATTGCAATCTGTGGATGCTAGGATTTCTAGAATTATGTTAATTCCATCGACGAGTCCGGTTTAAAATCGCATATCGCAATCAGGAATGGGCCGCAGGTATTAGCATGGAATATTTTATTATGTTGTTTTGCGATGAGGGATAAGGTGGATTTATAAAGTTTTTTAACTTTTGGGAATTTTGAAAACTCTAGTTCATTTTAATCAAATAACCCATTTTATTTCTTAACGTTTTTGAAACCTAAGTATAGTTTTGGTCTCGGGGGCTATATATATAAAAAAAATTCAAGAAAAATAAAATATTTTTATTTTAGTTTTTATGTTTTAAAATTTATTAAGGGTCCCCATTTTAATAAATCAATTTCATAAGAAATTTATAAAATAGAAACATGGGGCGTTGTTGAATAGCACAACAATTGGCGATTCATTGGAAGAACCAGTTATCTCTAATGAATGAAAGTGAAATTTCTTCAAAGATTCAGTATAAAAAATTTAATAAGTGAAAACTACTTTTTGAAATATTTAGATAAAAAAAATATACTATGGGTATAGAACTCATTAAATTGAAATTTATTTTAAAAATGTTATGTGAATGAAAAACTCTTATTTACTTGTATCAATCATTAATCAGTTGTAAAAGATAAAGTATGGGACCTTTTACAACTTAGCTTATAATGTACTCATTTATCATAGGTAGAGCCACTGTTTCCAGTAGACATTCATAGCCTCAACAGGGTTACCTTTTAACCAACAACAATCAAGTATACCATCCATTTAATAGTGAAATAATTAGAGGTAATTATTTTTAATGCTAAAAAGCCATTGTCCTAGTTTGATGGTTAGATAACAACAATGCCATTCACTGGTAATAATTAAACTAAACAAGATAGCTTGTGATGAGACCCCTTGTCTTACAATAAAAAATTGTAACCCATTACCCTGATTTGGTGATCGGTGTCGTAATGTGAGTTTAATTTGTTCCCTATAAACATGGTAAGCATGCTCATGATGTGACTTCTTATCTTTTTAAATTTTTAATATTTTAGAATTACACTCTAAAAATTCTATTTTTAACAAACGGGGAGGATCATTGACTCCTTAAGAGTTTTGGATGATAAATCTGAATTGAAAGTGTTTAGTCTTAAGATGGTCTTTACTTTTTATGAATAACTTTTTTGAATGAAACTAGAGTATAAGGATATAATTTTTTAAGTTTTTTAAAGATTTCACAACCTAATGGAAAAATTTCAGAGTTAATAATTTTTTTCTAATTTTCAACTTTCATAACCACTTCCTAAAAAAATCCTACCTTCAAATTGAAAAATATTAAAATGGTTTTCAAGAGATGTTGATGAAGGATCAAGAGTTTATCACTTAACATTATTATCTAAAATAAAAGGTAAATGTGATATGATCACTGAATTATCAAGATATACCCATTCACAAGTATGGTGAAAAAAGCTCTCAAAACCAAATCTAAAAGGAAAACTTGACAAAATTGTTTATGCGACTTTCTTAACAAAAGTGGAAAAAGATAATGAAGAAAATATTTATTCTTATGTCGAACTCTAGATATTGAAAAGTTAAAAGAATTTAGCGATAATTTAGTTTGAATGAAGAAATTTTCTATTTATTTATTTTTTCAAAGTTATAACTTGTATAAAGTGTTCTAACCATTTTCTAATCAAAGTAATGCTTTTGAAGAAAAGATTAAGATTTAGAACTTCCCCAGTTTTGTTGATTCGACGAAAAATCGTTACTGCTTCTTTAAGTTCACAGTTTTGATCTAGTGAAGGTGTAAAAATGTTTGTGAACAACTGCCAAAGAGAGTTATATATCAGCAGAAAAGAAGAAAACAAAACTAAATTTGAAAAGTAATGAAGTGAGTGAAAGTCAGTATAAGTGACTTACCATTGAATAATTTCATTTAATCTTACTGGAAAGACATGCCTTTCTCCAATGCAAGGCAATTAACTCAAAATCGTTATTTATTAAATCTTATCTAAACTAATCTACTCCTAATTCTAACTTAACGAAGGAAACATGACTATGTATAATCATATTTCCAATGTAATCATTCTCTCTTTTTATTACCGACCTGTATGTACAAGTCAAATGTTAGTAAGAAGATAACAAAAAAATCAAAATGAAACAAAATCTATTTTTTACATCTAATGTAAAATTATGTAAAAAAATAAGTTTATTTACAATTAACCTGTTACTAAGCCATCTTTTTTGGAAAGCATTTTCTAAAAAAATATTAATGGGATCATAACAGAATGGATGTATATTTGTTAGGGAATGAAAATTTCCAAAGGAGATGATGGCGAAGCATGTTGTAAGGGAAGAACACACTCAAGATTTAAATATGACACATGATGAAATGGTTGGAATGAATTTCTGAATGTCGGATTAAACTGGAAATGAAATATTTTTTTATATTCATGATTATGATAAACCAATTCATAATTTTCACTTATTGATTCTCGATGATATTCAATATTGAAAGATTTAACATGCTTGCAAAAAACAAGAGAAAAGAAAATAGAAGGGTGGAAAAACAATTAAATTGTTATGAAAGCTAAAATTACAAAATAATTTTACAAGGGAATTTTGGAGCCTATTGTGGTTTTAGTCAATGAATTTCCACTAAAAGGACATTCCCTAAAAAATAAAAAAAAATGTTAATTTCTAAAAGAGAATCAGAATGAAATACATTAGAAACTCGCATGGTTAATTCATCAAAATTCTTAAAACTAACTTCGTGTTCAAGTGACACAATTAAAGCATGTGAATCTTCACGAAATAAATCAATTTTCAAAATTTTCATAGTTTGTACAAGATGTGATTTTCTATCCTCATTGTCATGATAATCATCATAAATCACCTTCTTCTTATGAATATTAAATGGCTGATCTGAATTAACAGAATCAGAAAATATAAAATAAGTGGGTTTTGCAATTAAAGAATTATCATTCAAAGCAGTAATACATGCAAAATTTTCAGAGCAAAGATTAGGGAGATTATCATTTGAAAAATTAAGGTAATCATCATTGACTATATTCTAATTTGAAAACACACCAGGATAAAGAAAATAATGCATGCCAGAATATAGTGACGACTAAAATGATTTATCTATATAAATTGTCATATTATAATCTAGGTTTAAGGAAGTTATTTCAATTAGAGAAACATGTTTCGAACTTTCTGAATTTTCCTTGAAAGAAGATAAATTGGTATTTTCATTACCAAAGTCTTGTTGTAGATTACATTTTGCTGGAACTATTGATCGATCACACGTATCATTAAAAATTGTTTCAAATGCATCTTCAAAGAGAAAATGAGAATTGAAATTTTCTAAAGAAGAACGTTGTGATTCCATTACAGTTTCACGATCAGGTTCCATAAAACCATTTAGTGATTCAAGGCTAATTAATGAATTAGATGTATCTTGTTCTTCATTAATTGATTCACTATTTTCAGTGTGGGAAGAAACAGAAGAAGTGAAACGTTCAATTAAATCTTCAATTGAAGGAAAATCATCTAAATGAAATCATCAACAAAATCACCAAAATATTTTACAAAAATCATCTAAAGATTCACTATCATACATGTAAAGGTTATCTAATTCTAAACACAAACAATTGTAATTGTAATTTTGATGTGATTTGATAAATATCTGGCAAAAACGTTTCCATGAATGAATAGACTTCTTGGGAAGCACCAAGAACCATTTTTGGACCCATCCTTTTAATGTGAGAACGAAAAGCATGCAGATCTCATTATCAACAATTATATTAAAAGGTTTACATTTATTCACAAAACCAACGATATGTTTTAATGCATAAATATTACTCTCACCATCAAACTTTAACTGTGACAAGGACTTGATCTGCTTCTTGGGCATGTCTCGTGTAGGCTTAGGTGAACTGAATGCATGACGAAGTGTAGGAATGCATATGGGAGCAGTGATTAGTTAAAGGATGATATAGCAAAATTCAAAAAAATAACTAATTCAAGGCCCTCCTTCTAGTGCCAAAAATGTTTATGCTTCAAAAATCATTGCAACAACATTGGGGAAAACCACCCGGTCCGAACCTTAACACATCTCCTTTTCCATTTGGGATAGTGGCTCTGTGTGGTTCAATTAGGTCCAATTACCTTCTCCAAATAGCTATCCGCTTTAAATATATCTTTGATTTCTAATAGCTGGTCCATCAAATTAATTCTTCGAGTTGATCAAGCAAGAAGAATGATTCTTAAGTTGTTTTTGTGCAACAGCCAAACCAATACAAAGTTTTGCCTCAAAAGAGGACTTCTAGGAATGTAGAATTAATCTAAATGAAAACTAATTCTAAAATGTAAGATATATGATAACACATGCAAGATTAATTCTAAAATGTAATTAATCTAACCTATCTCGATTGAAGGAAAGGGTAGCCATTTTCTCAATCGAGAGAAAACTTAACTTAATTGGACAATAAGCTTTAAAGAATTAGAATTAAGATGGAGGAATTAGATTAACAAGATAACTTACAAGATCTGATTCCTCATTAGCATAAATATTAACAATTAAACACAGTAAAAAATTGCATCAGTACCTATTGAAAATATATCCAATTCCTTATTTATCATATGCATAAGAACTACAAAGATTCATAATGAATTATTGAATTAGTTCAGATAAGACATCATGTATGGAAGCAACCAATTATTATCCTCAATCAGAAGATAGCTTGCTGATCTAAGATTATAACTATCTATTCCTATCCAAATTTCAGCTCTCATATTATATCTAAAATTAAGCCTGTAGAATAGTCTGAGTAGACTTTTAAATGAATTAACACTCAAGATTCAACAATAGTGCATGAATCCAATTATTAACTCATAAATTCAAAATATAAATTGAAAGAATGAAATAAGAATTTATTTCAGCTAAATCCTGTAAAGAATAGTGTTAAACATCGTTAACTAAAAAAAATCCTTTATTCATAAATGAAATCAAATTACAAATTCTCACATAATGACAGTAGTGCACAATTCTTTAGAGTCTATAATCAATTTATGCTTGTAGAAAATGTGTCCTCCTTTCAGTAGTAGTAGTGCATGATAAATAAGAGCTTCTCCACCAATAGATATAATCCACAGTTACAGTACTAAAATCTTGTATCCTTTGATTTGAACCTATAATTCTATTAAAAAGACTAAGAGGTAAAATAGTGCAAGCCTCTGAGGCTTCCTCTTTCGAATTCTGGACCTATATTTCATACAGGAGGAAACCTTAAATAGGAGAAAATAACTGAAATCCATTGTGCAGAGCATTGAGGGCCTTTAAAACGATCCCTTCAACAACATTTTAAATGAAAATAGTATTTTGGTAGAACTTTTTGAAAGTGATTTTCTATCTTCATGAGCTTCATTTGTTCTATCAAATTCTCTAGATATTTGTCCATCTGTTTGAACTAATCTGCAAATTATCGGCACAAATGTCTTCCTTTGTCATGAAACTAAACATGACAAATAGGAATTGATAAGATACACTTAAATGAGATGATAAGAGAATTTTATTTGAAACAAATCATGTTTCGTAGGAAATCAGGAAACATGTAGTGTGCAATAAACCCTGACATAGACATGACAAAGAGGAATTGAAAGCGAGGGGGTGGATTTTATGGTTTATTACAATTGGAAATCATATGTTTGGGCAGATCATAAAACAATTGCAATCGGATTAGACAGAGAGTACTCAAAATAAAATCTAAAGGGGCCTTCTTAAATCACATTGCAATCACAATTGGAATGGGCAGAAGAGGAAGGAAGTGGTGATCCTTTGTTATTTGCAATAGCCATGAACTTAGGTATTAAATGAATTGGAGTGTATAGCTTTATTGGGTCTGGGGATTTATAACATATCACAATACAAAGGATTATCTCAATCACAAGTCGGAGTTGCAGGTTATAAGAGGTGGCTGAAAGACTTGCGGTTTGTGATATGCGGGATGATGTCATGGTGACATCACTATGACGTGATGAGTAACGTGGAATGGTAACATGGAAGATTACGTGACAGATGACATGGAAGATGACGTGGAACTAGCATCACTGTTGACATCATATCACAATCGAGATTAACATGAGGCATTATTTTTAGAACTTTGTGATTGTGATATAAGCGTCAGACATGCTATTAATATAAATTGCAATGAATAATCCTGGTGGGTCTGGACTATTACAATCGTTATCAGGTTAAGGCTGAGACTTGAATCTATGGTTTTTGTGATCTATGGATGTGAGGATTTCTAGAATTATATTAATTCCACCGTCGTGTCCAGTTTAAAATCGCATATCATATCTAGGAATGGGTTGTTGCTATTACCATGGAATATTTTATTATGATTAATTTAGATGAGGGATATGGCGGAGTTATAAAGTTTTTTAACTTTTGGGAATTTTCAAAACTCCAATTCATTTTAATCAAATAACCATTTTAATTCTTAAGTTTTTAAAGCCTAAGTATAGTTTTGGTATAGGGGTCTTGTTCTGCTCCTATACCAATAGGTGTCATATTTCATGATTGACTTGATGAGCTCTGTAATATGTTCATACATTTCCTTCTTGCAAAGGTTTTTCCTATTGTCAAAAAATAAAAAAAAATTAAAAATGTAAAGAGGGTATACCCTAAAAGAAAAATCAAATGGTAAAAATAATAATATGGTAAAAAAAAAAGAAAAAGAAATGAACCCCAAACAAAAAATAGACCAGGAAAGTGTGCAAGTCTAAATGCCACTACTTTTTCATTTTCTGTAATAAGCATTGTGTGCAGCTTTTTCACTTATGCCACAATTGATGAACAGTCAAAGATCTCAAGCTTCGCTATTTCATATTTGAATTTCATGTTTTAGAGATAGAGAATAAAATCTGACCAAACAGTGTAAACTTGGCAAATAAGTAGATAGGTAGAGTAAATAAAAAGGAGCTCAATAGTTTAATCTGAGCCCTTGGATGTAATAAGTGCAGAATTAGGTAGGCTTTCCATGTAAAAGAAAAGGAAGATTTGATAAGGGTTTTCCAATCTAAGTGAACCCAAATAAAGAAGAAAAAAATGTGAGGCTAAAGTAGGTAGGGTAGGTAGATGGGGTTGTCGAATTACTTGTGATGGATAATGTCTCTAAATGTGTTAATTTTCACTTTTATCACAAGTGCAACGCAGACACTACACTTGATGCAACTCAAGCAAGACAAGGCTAAATAACTAATTTCCATTCACACTTTTCCCTAAAGATTTCACTAATTCCCCCTAAAGTACTAAGGTCTTTGAAAATTAAAGGGGCACAGAGCATTTCTCTGACTACTGGAGGGACCAGAACCTTCGCCCAATAATTTAAATGGCCTAAGTACTTTAAGCCATCCATAAATCATTTATTCACTCTCATAAGTCTTTTTCTAAGTAAAAGTCCTACTTTACTTAGGAATATACACAATATGATACAAAAACCCCTTTTTGCCCTTTAAAGCCTAAGTTAAATATATATGTGAAATGTTTTAACTTGGCGCTTTCACACTTCATAGTCATATTAACTATTAGTATATTTAATATATAACTCCTGCACCATATTACTCTTTTCCCGTAATATGTAAATATACATAAAAATACCCCAAAATGTTATATATCCCGCCCCGGTTGAATACAACCATAATCAACATTTAAAAGACGATTAATGAGTTAATCCGTAATTCATTAAGAAACTTAATTCCCCGCCACACCAACGGGATTAGTTAACCCTCTTGGTTAATTAATAACCTACATATCCAATCGCATTGACCCTGATATGATTGATTAGTTGTTAATTATATTAGGCCCGCATACGTAAAGACCCATTGTACCCTACTCCATGTCCACTCTTCAATCACTCCCCGATCATCCAACGACCGATATCAATATCGCGCCCCACCTGGTGACCGCGCTTTAACTCGCGATCACCAAGTGGTTTTCCACCCGACCTCCGCCACGTGTCATCCATACAATATGATTTCTCGCTCTCCACCCAAAACCACTTAACTCCAAAAGCGGTGCGATCGTGTACCGCTTACCACCCTCCACAAAACGAAAAAATGTCATTTCTCTGCTTGCGTCATCTTCCTGATAAATCCAAAATCCCTACTAACCCCAATTTTTTTAGATAATACAAACAAAATTCATTTTCACTGTTATACGCTACGACCCGTGCTCTCATGCAAAAAAACATCCAAGTCAATTGTTCGAGCTTTCAAGCCATCATCCAGTTAAGAAACTTGCAGCCACACAACCCAAAACCTGTTATCCTTCAGTCTTGGCAGTGATCACCTCCCTGATACTGCACTGAAACCCTGTCATTTGGTTTTTTACTAAAAATTCTACGAGAAAAGGGCCAAGTTCAGTTATAGTTCAGTCTGTGTTCGCCATATAACGTCGTCAAACTGTTGCGTTGCCCATTTTTCTCAGAATTCTCCCAATTCTGTTTTTGAATCCAAGAGAACCAAAAATGGAGACCCCTATAGCCTAGCACCTATGAACGCTCCCCACAAAGACTTACATTATCTACCTCTGGCCGATAAATATTTTTAGATAAAAGACTTATCTGGATACAAAAACTATCTTCAGGTCTTCTGCCAAGCCAGAGATAGTTATTTGAATAAGTCTAACATTTTTGAACTATGGGAATCCAGCCTTCCCCTGTATTTCCTCCCCTCAGTCCATGTTTTCCCAGACATAATTCATCAATGTTGTGCTAATTATGATCCTAACGAAAGTTGTTATGTCCCCAAGCCAAATAGTTCTTTTCCCCATAACAGCTTAGTCCAGCAATGAAATGCTGCAATTCCACTCCATTCAGCCCCTCACACCTATTTCCATGGCCTATTTACTTGAAAATCCTCTCAATTATCTCAATCAGAAGTAAACTGCATTGCTCAAACCTTCATGTTACCAAAGCACCAGCCCAAAGGTCCACCTCCTTATCTGCAAACTTGCTTCACTGAAACTAGAAGACTCATTGTTGAGATGATATCCCTCATTATGGGATTTAACTCTAGTGAATATGTTGATGATATCACCCTAGTGTTACTATCAATATTTACTCTAGGACAACCTCCTGTTGTGAGATATGATTATGCCTCCTACATTGCCAACAGAATCCATGACCAATTCTTGAATTTGGAAAGAGAAGGAGTTTTCAAATACACCACTTTCATATACCATCTTATGTTATATTATCAGTCACATAACTTTCCTTTCCCTATCAAGAAACTTGACACTAAAGGAAATCCAAGGGTTTTTATCCTTTCAAGTTCAATCTTTCATAATACCAGTGAGTCCCCTTACATTTATAGTGAGTTCATTGACCTATTTGTACATCTAGCAACCACTCCATTGACAGGAGTTTCCCCTCCTAGGATCAATGGTCACATGAAAAAGATTCTCTAGCTCTCTAAGTAGTACAGGATAGGAGAGTGGTAACTATATAAAAATCACACAGAAATCAGAATGTATGGGTGTGAACTTTGCACTTTTAATTTACCTAAGTAAGTTCGCATGAGATTGTTTGCCTTGGAGTATTTCAGGCAGATCATAAATACAGATATAGTCCATTTTTGCGGTGACAAAAAGAAAGCTCAGGTAAGAATTAAGAACCAGCTAGGACCTTTTGTCATTAACACTAGGGATGCATGGAAAGAAGCTGAAACAATTTTAGAAGATCACCTTAGGCTAAAAAAGAGTTTTAAGTGGGTACCATATGACCCCAATAGTTTTATATGTGCCAAAACGATGAAGAACAGATTATCCCCATATACTAGGATTCCATAAATTGAGCAGTTTGCAAACTTGGATGAATGGATAGAGGGGACCCTAGTAGAAGATGTTAGTGAGCAGGTCAATATAGAAAATGCTATGAGAGATCTTGAGAAAACCTTTGACCTGGATTCTTTTGGGCAGGTACCATTCAAGTTACCTCAAAAGTCAGCAATTAGTACATCCACTGTTGGAACCTCCCAATAGGCTCCATAGGAAGTCAACATACCAGCAATAGGAACATCCAAAGGCAAAGAAGTAGAGCCTGCAGAACATCCTACAATGTCAAATCAGCCTGAAATCCCCAAAGCACAGGGCTAAGTGCCAACTCCTCCAGATCAAACTAATATAGTAGAAAGTCTAGCTTTGCAAACTCCTCTAAATGAGGAAAGAAACAAAAAGAGGGATAGGGAAACCACCACCCCTACCAGTGAACCTACAGGACATCCAATGGCAAAAAGGCGAAGACTGAACCCTCTGTTAGAAGAGGAAATAGTTGAAGAAACTACAGACAACCAAAGAGAAGAAAGAACAATTAACTAGCAAAATTTTCCCCTAGGAGGAGCATCCACTAGCTCACAAAGGCAAGAGGTAGAAAGCCAACGCAGCGCAAAAGTATCATCCCTCAGACCCCAAAGTAAAGAGGCCTTAGATATCAAGAAGACATTCATAGAAATAAAGGCCAGGAATGATCCAGTGAGGATTCAAATGTGAAATCAATACTTAAAAATGGCCCCCACGAATCAGTAAAGACTAATGTCAGCCTATGACATTAAAGAGGGAAAGATGATAATGATTTACTTCAAGCCAAAGGTGCAACAACCTCAGATAGCAGCAGATTACATTAGAACAAATGTGGATGTCTTAGCAAAGGATATTCATCTTATGGACTAGATTGAACTTCACAGGCAGACTGGACAAATGGTCTATTCCACATTGGATGGCAAAGCAATGATGGTACACAAGCTACAAAATTCCTTGGATAATACAACTACTCAACTACACTTGGACAAAGCTTCCTCCCTGGCCAAGGACAACAGAATAAAATCATGTAGTAAGAGCTTTGGGGCTTTTGTTAGAGGAAATCCTGGAGGAATCTGATCGGATCCTTTCAGTGATCTGATCCAACATTTCTATTATATATGAACATGCGTGTTCAAGTGTGAGTAGATAGAGGTAATGGATAGATTGTGTAATTAGTGCTTAGACTGATGTAGTCAAGAAAAACCCTATGTTAGTGCTTAAATTCCTTAGTATGTAATTTTTCTGTATATAATGGAAAACTGTGTGCTTTGGTGTTGATCTATGCGAGTGTGTTTATTAAGTCTTTTCAAGTCTGTTTATGTATATATGTGATGAGCCTTAAACCCCAATGTTAATTGATTGTTGATCGACCATCGATCACTTGAAGGATTGATGGAAATCCAAATCTTAAACAAATACGTATGGAGTGATAACTGTGCATGCAGGTATGGCAGAGATCCACGTTTTTTTTAACACAGAAAATCCATCAAAGGCAATGAGATCCAAAAACTAGAAGAGCAGAAGTCCTATGACTTCGGCGGATCCCATTATAACAATATCGGAAGAACCTTGGTAACAAAGCAATTGTGATAATGCGATGGATCGTGAATCGTCGGATCGCGAATCCGGATCGATGGTTCAGCTCTAATCAACGATCGGCAGATGGAGGGTGCGATAGCGCTATGTGTCGGAGCGCGGATATGCTGACGAGTGATGTTGTGATATCACCGGTAGGCATATCAGCGATCGAAGGTTGTGCTAATCGGCGATCAGAGGATCAGGTAACCAGAGGTTTGAGGTGGAGCGAAGCTGAGGACCCGCCGATATTTAAGAGGTGGCCATATTATTTTTGAAATCTGTATATGTGGACTGTAGCGGGATTTATATGCTTCTCATGTATTTCTAATAGTTATATTGGCTCCGATAAATTGTAATTCCATGATTATAAAGGCTTATAGCCTAAAAACGCTTCCGATAATGTTTAGTGGGCCATAACACATAGGTCAAGGTTCGAAATTTCTACATGAAAGGGGATTTTGACAATACCCCAACATCTTTGTTCATCAAGTGGTATCAGAGCAGGGAAAGTTTCCTACGCGGAGAAGGATTTTAGAGAGAAAGAAGAAAAAGCAAGAGGCACAATTGTTTAAGCTAGAGAGTTTGTGGTCTTACTGTCGTGCAGATAGTAAAGGTGAGAAGATTTGCAGCAACCTAGAGCAAGGTGTGCTCAATTGGTTCTTGAGAAGAGAACCAGAAGGATGCCAAAAGACTGAGTGAGGAGGGCTTGGTGAGGTATCATGTAACAGAGGAAGATTGTTACTGCAGGGGTTGGTTGCAACACACAGAAGATCATAAAGCCAGTTCCACTGAGAAGTGGGTAGAATTGCTAAGGACAAGGAGAATCATATGACCAGGAGGTCATAAATTTTTGTGCCTCGAGAGTCTGATGCAGGAGCATCTAACCCCCCCTTAATCAAAGAGGAATCCGAAGTGAAGCAAGGAGAGAGCATGGACCATGGAGAAAAACAGGGAAAATCTATCTCTAAATAGATTTAAAGATGGAATGGATAAGTCTCGATGACTTGACCAATATATATTCTACCATATCCATGCATGTATCGAGAGCTTTGGGGCTTTTGTTAAAGGAAATCATGGAGAAATCTAATCGGATCCTTTCAGTGATTTGATCCAACATTTCTATTATATATGAACCTACGTGTTGAAGTGTGAGCAGATAGAGGTAATGGATAGATTGTGTAATCAGTGCTTAGACTGATGTAGTCAGGAAAGAACCTGTGTTAAGGCTGAAATGCCTTAGTATTTAATTGTTCTGTATATAATGGAAAACTGTGTGTTTTGGTGTTTTGGTGTCGACCATCGATCACTTGAAGGATCGATGGCGATCCAAATCTTAAACAAATACATATGGATTGATAACTGTGCATGCAAGTATGGCAAAGATCCATGTTTTTCTTAACACAGAAAATCAATCAAAGGCAACGAGATCCCAAAACTAGAAGAGCGGAAGTCCTATCACGTCTACAGATCCCATTATAATGATATTGGAAGACCCTTGGTAACAGAGCAATTACGATAATGCGATGGATCATGAACCATCGAATCACGAATCCGGATCGACGGTTCAACTCTAATTGGCGATCGGTAGATGGAGGGTGTGATAGTGCTATGTGGCGGAGGACGGATACGTCGACGAGCAATATTGTGATATCGTCGGTAGGCATATCAACGATCAGAGGTTGTGCTAATCGACGATCGGAGGATCAGGTAATCAGAGGTTAGAGGTGGAGCAGAGCTACAGACCCGCCGATATTTAAGAGGTGGCCATATTATTTTTGAAATCCATATATGTGGACTGTAGCAAGATTTATATTCTTCCTGTGTATTTCTGATAGTTATATTGGCTCTGATAAATTGTAATTCCATGATTATAAAGGCTTATAGCCTAAAAACGCTTCTAATAAGACTTAGTGGGCCATAACCCATAGGTCAAGGTTTAAAATTTCTACATGAAAGGGGATTTTGGCAATACCCCAACATCTCTTTTCATCAAAGTGTAATTCGGAATATGCTTAACTGTATTCTGTTTTCAATTCTTCATGTTCCTTATGTTTTCTTCTGAATTAGTATAAACAGTGAACTCTTAATTGCTCCTGTTTGCTAGTTCTTTCATTTTGATTATTTATTAAAGAATACTTAATTGCTCTTTATTAGTAATGATTCAAGTTCCCTCTTTAAATATGCTAAAGGATTCTTAACTTCCCTTCACCTACTTTGAAACCATTCCATTCATTCCAAGTTTTTATTTGTTCCATGTTTTACCATCTTGCCCTATGGAACCATCCTTTGTTAAGAAAATGAGTCCAGTTAAGCCATCTTCTTTGACTCCATCAGCCCAATGGCCTAAACTAGTCATTCCTACCCCTATGCTATTGAATCTCACCACCCAAACTCAAACAAAACTCCTAAACTTCATAACTAGCCTAATATCTTTCAAAACAAAGCTAAAACTTAAAGAGAGAACCCTCTCTAGATACAGGTTAGCTAGATTCTATATCTAAAAGATTGGTTTGTGGTTACCTTCGACCCCTTTCCCCTTGTTACAACTTTTGGGAAAATCTGAGTGATAACATAGTGGCGACTCTGCTGGGGACCTGAATAATTGTTTGTTACTATTGTTTACTTTATAAGCTATAGACAGAGCCTGAAGTTAGCCAAGTAGCCTTTCAAATGCTCTTGATTTACAATTGCAAAAGTAAATTAATGCTACTTCATTCTATCTCCGGTCTAGTTTATAGATTGAACATCTAGTTGCAAATACTTGATCAGTGCATCTTATGAAATAAATCTTTAAGAAAGTTCTCATCCCATATCTAAAGCTTCTTAAAGAAACTATTGAAGTTGTATTGTAGAACCCATTTAGAGAAAAAACCAAAAATACAGCTAGAAACCTGGCTTCAGAAAGGATTCATTATACCAGAGCTAATCTTAATCCAAATCCACCTCTTGTGTTTGAAAATCCTAATCTCATTCCTAGGATTCTTAGGAGACAAGAGAGCCAAGAAAGTTCTGCTAGTTCTCGGCCTCTATATAGATCAAGATCCTATCCTGTGAAGTGGATTTACCTTGAGGATGAACCCTTTGATGTTTTGAAACTTCTTTATTTGTGACTTTTTCGGACTCTGTGTTAAGCTATGCAGTTCAGGACCCCATATTTATTGAAAACTTATAGGTTGAAGTTGTAACTTCACACCTTGACAGACATTTGCAAAACTCCATTCAATCTGAGCTTACCTTTGAACGAACACCAAACCTTTCTATAATCACTACAGCCTCTCAAAGTTCATCATCAACACCTCAGACTTCCCATCCTCAAGCTACCCCTTCCACCCCTCCATCCACCACTTCAAGACCAATCCCAACTGTTGTTTCAACCCAATCTACTGCAATGGAAAATACTATGCCCCAAGACTATCAGAGTAAAATCACCCAATTTGATGGTACTGGCACATACACAGCTCAACAACATACCAAAAAAATGACCGATTATTTTGAAATATATGAGGTTGATGCTGATGATGTTAGAATGGCGGTATTTGTTCAATGTTTGACTGGAGATGTTAGGACTTGGTTTAAAGCCCTCCCTACAAATAGTATCAATGACCTACAAGCTCTTTATCAGACATTCTTGAATAGATGGGAAAATAAAAAAGATCCTCTCCAGATTTTACCAGAATATGAAAACCTAAAAAGAGGTACACATGAAACTGTCCAAGATTACTATACTAGGTTCAATAATGTTTACAACACTATTCCTCAAAATCTCAGACCTCCTCTAGATTTGGCATTGATCAAATTCCCTGATGGATTTGATTCTGATATGGCATATCAACTTAGGGAAAAATCTCCTTGAACCTTAGAAGATATGCAAAGTATTACTGTCAATGTTGAAGCCAACCTAATATCAAAACGGGCTAAAGCCAGAGCTAAAAGGAGGATACCTTTGAAAGAAGAACCTTCGGTATTTGAACAGAAATTAGATACCATTATTAAAGGAATGACTATGCTTAGAGATAGAGTAGAAACAATTGAGAGAAAATCCCCTTGGGATGGTCAACCAAGCAATACTGGTAGAAATCCAAATTTCAGGAAGAACCAAAACCCTAATACTAGAAAAACTGGACCTGACCAAAACATTAGGCCCCCTTTCAAAGAAAATTATGTCGAAGCCTCAACTTCTAATGAACCAATAGAAGACACCCAGATTAATTTGATGGGACTCAACAATTAACAACAAGTTTTCTTGACCTAAGAGGATCAAGAATCTCACATCCTTAAACAATTCCAAACTCAGTCAAGTGAACCATTTGACTTTAGGGAGGGATATGATATAGCCATTGATGAAGTCTGCAAACAATATAATCTGAGAAGCATAAAAATTGATGTCCCTGAAATTAATAGACAAAAAGTTACAAAAAAACCCAACAAAGGTAAGATCAGTACTACCCCTATACATATTATTTCCAGAACAGATCCTAATCCAAATAAACCAATTATTGAAGATGTATCTGATAAACAACCCAATAATAGACAACCTTCCACTCCTCTTCCTTCTAAAGGAAATGTGTAAGAACCTTCGGAAAATAATTTGGAAAGAACTTCAGCTCATAACCCCACTCCTGAAAAGGAGAAAAACCTAGAAAATACAGTAGAAAAAGAGAATCCAACTGCCTGAAATACAAGAACTCAGACTGAAAAACCTTTTAATCTTGAGACTGAAGTAGGCAAATTGAAAATAGTTGTTCCCTTATCATAATTAGCTAAACATGATGTCTACAGAAGTCAAATCAATAGGTCTCTCCAAATTTCTGTCAATGAAGACTCAATAAACGTTTTTGATGACCAACCTGAATTGATCTTTGGCCCTGAAGTAAACAAAAAAACAGTGGATGGAGGAGTTCCTCCTTTTTATGTAAGTTTGAGCATACATGATAAAACACTTCATAATGCCATTTTTGATTTTGGTGCATGTCATAACTTACTACCTAAACCTGTGATGCATAAACTAGACCTAGACATCACCTGGCCAAATAAAGACCTTTCCTCTTTTGATTTAAGTCAGGTTAGATGTCTAGGATTGATCAATGTCTTATGTGTATCGCTAGTTCAATATCCTGCCAAAACCATCTTAATGGACATAGTAGTAGCAGATATTCCACCAAAGTATGGCATGCTATTATCCAGATCTTGGGGTGCAAAGCTTTACGGATATCTACAATTGAACATGTATTATGCTACTATTTCAGTGTTTGGTCAACCTAAGAAACTCTATAGAAAAACTTTAATGAAATATGTGGTAAGTAGCCAAGAGAAACCTCAAAATTTCCCTATCCACTTCATACACTCTGATATGGATTATTTCATTCTTTACAACGCTGAAAGTGATCCCTCAACTGAAGTAAATGTTTTAGTAGTTGAACTAGAAGAAACTATGAATAAAAAGTCAAGTGTTCAAATCCAGGAAATTTTTTAGAACAATGATACATCAAACCCAAGTGCAACCTAAAGAAACTAAAGAACCATATCTCCCTATTAAACAGATTCCTAGGACCCCTTATACCAATTATGAACATGAGATCCTTTGGCACTTAGAATTTGATGGCTTAGTTAACATATTAGGAGCAGGAGTAGGAGTTTGGGTGCACAATCTTGAAAATGATCATGCTGAAGGCCATGTCTATAGATTGAACTTTAAATACACCAACAACATGGCAGAATATGAAGCTTTCTTACTAGGTCTTAAACTTGTTAAACAATTAGGAGCAATTAGGGTATCTGTCCTAAGAGATTATGATTTAATAATTCAACATATCAAAAGGAAGTTTCTAACAAATGATTCTACATTAAGATATTACAGAGGAACTGTGATAGAGATTCTCAATACATTTCTAGAGACTCAACTTGCCAAAATCCCATGAAAACATAATTTGCAAGGTCATAGGCTGGTAATGTTTGCCAACAGGTGTAAATTTCCATTTGAACCAAATCATCAGTTCACAACTGAGATTAGACATAGGCCAGCTATACCTGACAATTTGAAGAACTGACAGTGATAAGCAGATTAACACTTTTTTAACCCTAGAAAAGGAATTTTCTAGCAGTAATATAGATGTAGATACAGTTAGTGAGTTTGAACAAATGAATAAGATAGAAACAAACATTTCAGTAGAAAGTGCAACCCGAATGCTTCACCCAACAAAATTTACCAGCAAAGAAATGCAGGATCTGAAAGAAATGGATATTGAGGAAATTATTGAAGGAGAATCTGAAATTATCAATTTAAAATACAATCATTTGCCTAAAGGATTGACTCATTTGGAAGATCTCTTTGATTTAAATGATATTCCAAAGAAACCCAAGATGGAACCCTTAAAAGCAGACCTTGAAGACTATAACTTGGGAACTGAAGAAAATATGAAAATGGTGAAATTATCTAAATCATTGGCCCCTGACCAAAAATTCAAATATGTTGAATTAATGAGAGAATTTCAGGATGTCTTTGCCTGGAGCTATGAAGACTTGAAATCATATGACACTTCTATAATTCAACATATAATACCTTTGAAGGAAAATAACAAACCATTCAAACAAAAGCTCAGGAGAATTAACACTGTACTGCGTCCCTTAATTGAAAAAGAAATCAGACGAATATATGAAACAGGGATAATTGCTTGGGTCTCTAATTTAGTACCTACTAGGAAGAAAACTGGAGAAATCAAATTATGTGTTGATTTAAGAAATGTAAATAAGGTTTCTCTGAAGGACAATTACCCTTTACCTAAGATGGATCATATTTTACAAAGGGTAGTAGGTGCCTCTAGGGTTTCACTTTTGGATGGGTTCTCAGGCTATAACCAGATTCTGGTTCATCCTAATGACTAGGAAAAAACTGCTTTTACAACACCATGGGGAACATTTAAATATGTTAAAAATGTCGTTTGGACTAAAGAATGCAATGACAACCTTCCAAAGAGAAATGGACATAGCATTTGCAAAAGATTCATGATTTCCTAGTTATATATCTAGAATACTTGACTGTTTTTTCTAAATTAGATCAACAACATTTAGATCATCTAAGACAAGTGTTCTTAAAATGTAAAAAATATGGTATTTCTTTAAATCTGAATAAGTCCTTGTTTGGTCTAGAGGAAGGCAAACTCTTAGGCCACATCATTTCCAAAGATGGCATCATAATTGATCCTGCCAGAATAGAAGCTATTCTGCAAATACCCCACCCCAGAAATGTCAAAGAACTTCAAGCTTTCATAGGAAAGATTAACTTTTTGAGAAGATTTATATCTAAGTCAGCATAATTAATTAGATTACTCAGTAATATGTTAAAAAGGGATTCAAAGGTTGAATGGACAGTATAAGCCAAACAAGCTTTTGAAGAAATTAAAATCGCTTTGACTAGAACACCAGCCCTTACAAGTCCAAATTTTGATAGAGACTTCATAATATTTTCATTTGCATCAAAGCACACCATAGTAGTTGTTTTACTACAAAAGGATGACCAAGGATGTGAGAAACCTATAGCTTTTTTTAGTAAAGCACTTAGGGATGCACCATTAAAATACAAAATCATAGAAAAACAAGCTTTTGCACTTGTGAAACCAATTAAAAACTTTAGAGTCTATATATTGTACTCCCATGTAGTAGCCTATGTGCCAGATGTTGTCAAAGACATCTTAACCCAAGATGGAATTAAAGGCAAACGAGGTAAATGGATTGCTACTATATTGGAGTATGATATTGAAATAAAACCCACAAAGCTTATAAAAGGATAGGGATTGGCCAAGCTCATGACTGAAACAAATTGCCAAGCCTTGAATATTAATGAACTGGATAATGAACAAGAGATGGTGACTCCACAAATCAGCCAGGCCTTCTTAGATTCACATTGGTATGCTGATATAATTTATGTACTATTAAACCTGCAAACTCCTCCAGGGTTATCTAGAACAAAGAAAATATTTTTAAAGATGAAAGCTTTGAAATTTTGTATTTTAGATAATAGTCTCTTTTAGAAAAATCATGAAGGTATTCTATTAAATTGTTTATTAAAGGAAGAAGCTAACAAGGTTCTCAAAGGATTTCATGCAGGAGACTGTGGGGGGCACCTTTACTAGAAATCAATTGCAGACAAAATCCTAAGGGCTGGACTTTATTGGCAAACATTGTTTGGTGATGTAAAGAAATTTGTCACTACTTGCCATAAATGCAAATTTTTTTAAGGCAAGAGAAAACTATTACCTTTACCCCTGAGACCAATTTCCACTTAAAATCCCTTCCAGCAATGGGGTTTGGATTTCATTGGAGAAATCCATCCTCCCTCTTCTGGCCAACATAAATGGATTCTAACTGCCACATACTATTTCACCAAATGGATAGAAGCCATTCCTTCTAGACAAGCCAATGACACAGTGATTATAGGATTCACATATTATCTAGAATTGGGTGCCCTGAAAAGATCATAACTAATAATGTTGTTGCCTTCAAATCCAAGAAAATGATAAGTTTTTGTAATAAATACCATATCACTTTAGGCCATTCCACAGCCTATTACCCTCAAGGTAATGGTCTAGCCGAGTCTTCCAACTAAAGCCTAATTAATATTATTAAGAAATTATTAGAAGAAAACAAGAAAAATTGGCACAAGAAACTTACTAATGCACTATGGGCAGACATACTCAATACCAACAAATCTATTGGAACTATTCCTTATGAATTAGTCTATGGCATGGAGGTTGTATTTCCTTCATCTTTAGGATTTCCAGTAATGAAATTACTTCAGGAGGCTCAAGTGGAACCTAACTCCATTCAAAGGAGAATAGACTAGACCATCCATCTGTAGTAGACCAGAGAAGAAGTGTATCAAAGATCCCAAGTATTACAAGAGAAGCTTAAGAAAATATTTGATAAAAGAACCAAGGTAGAAGATTTCTACCTTGAAGACAAGGTTTTAAGATGGGATTCCAAGAGAGAGGATAAAGGAAAACATGGAAAGTTTGACTTCCTATGGAAAGGGCCTTTTATTATCCTTGCCTTACAAGGGAACAATACTTACTATATAAAAAACTTGGATGGCGCAGAAACAAAAGAAGGGCCAGTTAATGGTCGGATGCTAAAACATTACTTTGATCCAACTTTTTGATGTATTATGATTTTAACATGCACATATTATATCCTTGGTAATGTCATAGTTTGGATTGGATAGCAACTCGTTGGAGTTGAAGCCCGAAGAGAAGGCCCTAAGCTTCATAAGTGTGTTGTCATACATACAGTAAAGCAATGAGCAGAAGGAGATTTCAGAGCACAGTCAAAGTCATTTAGAAGGCCATTTGACCTACTGTTCTTGACTTCCACCATGGAAAGCCATCCCAAGTGGAGCCAGTGTCATACCTCTATACCAATAGGTGTCATATTTCATGATTGACTTGATGAGCTCCGTAATATGTTCATACCTTTCCTTGTTGCAAAGGTTTTTCATATTGTCAAAAAATCAAAAAATTTAATAACTGTAAAGAGGGTATACCCTAAAATAAAAATCAAAGGGTAAAAAGAATACGATGGTCCAAAAAAAAAAACAAAAACAAAAGAAATGAACCCCAAACAAAAAATAGACCAGGAAAGTGTGCAAGTCTAAATGCCACTACTTTTTCATTTTCTATAATAAGCATTGTGTGCAACTTGTTAATTATTCCACAATTGATGAATAGTCAAACAACTCAAGCTTGGCTAGTTCATATTTGAATTTCCTGTTTTAGAGATAGAGAATAAAATCTGACCAAATAGTGTAAACTTGGCAGATAAGTAGATAGGTAGAGTAAATAAAAAGGAGCTCAACAGTTTAATCTGAGCCCTTGGATGTAATAAGTGCAGACTTAGTTAGGCTTGTCATGTAAAAGAAAAGGAAGATTTGATAAGGGTTTTCCAGTCTAAGTGCACCCAAATAAAGAAGAAAAAATGTGAGGCTAAAGTAGTTAGGGTAGGTAGATTGGGTTGCAGAATTACTTATGATGGATAATGTCTCTAAATGTGTTAATTTTCACTTTTATCACAAGTGCAAGGTAGCCACTACAATTGATGCAGCTCAAGCAAGACAAGGTTGAATAACTAATTTCCATTCACACTTTTCCCTAAAGATTTCACTAATTCCCCCTAAAGTACTAAGGTCTATGAAAATTAAAGGGGCTCAAAGCATTTCTCTGAGTACTGGAGGGACCGGACCCTCAGCCCAATAATTTAAATGGCCTAAGTACTTTAAGCCATACATAAATCATTTATTCACTCTCATAAGTCTTTTTCTAAGTAAAAATCCTACTTTACTTAGGAAAATACACAATATCGTACTAAAACCACTTTTTCCGCTTTAAAGCCTAAGTTAAATATATACGTGAAATGTTTTAACTTGGCGCTTTCACACTTCATAGCCATATTAACTATTAACACATTTAATATATAACTCCTGCACCATATTACCCTTTTCCTGTAATATGTAAATATACATAAAAAGACCCCAAAATGTTATATATCACGCCCCAGTTGAATACAACCATAATCAGCATTTAAAAGAGGATTAATGCGTTAATCCGTAATTCATTAAGAACATTAATTCCCCACTACACCTAGAGGATTAGTTAACCCTCTTGGTTAATTAATAACCTACATATCCAATTGCATTAACCTTGATACGATTGATTAGTTGTTAATTATATTGGGCCCGCATACGTAAAGACCCACCATACCCTACTCCCTGTCCATCGTTCGATCACTCCTCGATCATCCAACAGCCGATAACAATATCGCACCGCACCTAGTGACTGCGCTTTAACTTGCGATCACCAGGTGGTTTCCGCCTATACCTCTGCCACATGTCATCCATACAATATGATCGCTCACTCTCTGCCAAAAACCACTTAACTCCAAAAGTGGTGCGATTGCGTACCACTTACCACCCTCCACAAAACGAAAAAACGCCATTTCTCTTCTTGCATCATCTACTCGATGAATCCAAAAACCCCGCCAACCCTAATTTTGTTAAATAAGATGAACAAAAGTCATTTTCACTGTTATAGGCTACGACCCATGCTACCATGCAAAAGAATGTCCAAGTCAATTGTTCGAGCTTTCAAGCCATCATCCAGTTAAGAAACTTGCAGTAACGCAACCCAAAACTTGTTATCCTTTAGTCTTGGCACTGTTCACCTCCTTGGTATAGCTATTTATCCAATCTTCACTAAAACCCTCTAATTTGGTTTTTTATTGAAAATTCTACAAGAAAAGGGCCAAATTCAGTTCTAGTCCAGTCTGTGTTCTCCATATAAAGTCCTCAAACTGCTGTCTTGCTCATTTTTCTCAGAATTCTCCTAATTCCATTTTTTAATCCACAAGAACAAAAAATGGAGATCCCTATGGCCCTGAATGTAGCACCTATGAATGCTACCCACAAAGGCTTAGATTATCTACCTCTCACCGATAAAGATTTTCAGATAAAATACCTATGTGGATACAAAAACCATCTTCAGGTATTCTTCCGAGCCAGAGATAGTTATCTGAATAAGTCTGACATTTTTGGACTGTGGGAATCCAACCTTCCCATGTATTTCCTCACCTTATTCCATGTTTTCCCAAACATAATTCATCAATGTTGTGCTAATTATGATCCTAACCATAGAGTTGTTATGTCCCCAAGCTAAACAATCCTTTTCCCCATAACAGCTCAGTCCATCAATGAAATGTTGCAGTTCCACTCCATTCAGCCCCTCACTCCTATTTCCATGGCCTATTTACTTAAAAACGCCTCTCTGTTATCTCAATCAGAAGTAAACTGTATTTCTCAAACCTTCATGTTACCAAAGTACCAACCCAAAGGTCCACCTCCTTATCTGCAAACTTTCTTCACTGAAACTAGAAGACTCATTGTTGAGATGATATCCCCAATTATGGGATTTAACTCTAGTGAGTATTTTGATGATATCACCCTAGTGTTACTATCAATCTTTACTTCAGGACAACCTCCTGCTATTAGATATGATTATGCCTCCTATATTGCCAACAGAATCCATTACCAATTCTTGAATTTGGAAAGAGAAGGAGTTTTCAAATACACCACTTTCATATGCCATCTTATGTTATATTATCAGTCAGATAACTTTCCTTTCCCTATCAACAAACTTGACACTAAAGGAAATCCAAGGTCTGTTATCTTTTGGAGTCCAATCTTTTATAATATCAGTGAGTCCCTTTACAGTTATAGTGAGTTCATTAACCTATTTGTACCTCTAGCAACCACTCTGTTGACAGGAGTTTCCCCTCCTAGGATCAATGGTAACATGAAACAGATTCTCCAGCTCTCTAAGTAGTAAAGGATAGGTGACTGGTGCCTATATAAAAATGAAGAATGTATGGGTGTGAACTTTTCCCTTTTAAGTTACTCAAGTATGTTCCCATAAGATTGTTTGCCTTGGATTATTCCAGGCAGATCATAAATGTTGATTTAGTCCATTTTTGTGGTGCCAAGAAGAAAGCTCAACTAAAAATTAATAACCAGCTAGGCCCTTTTGTCATTAACACTAGGGATGCATGGAAAGAAGCTCAGACAATTTTAGAAAATCACCTTAGACTATAAAAGAGTTTTAAGTGGGTACCATATGAACCCAACAATTTTATATGTGACAGAAGGATGAAGAACAAATTATCCCCATATATTCATCACAGGATCCTAGAAATTATGTAGTTTGAAAACATGGATGAATGAATAGAGGGGGCCCTAGTAGAAGATGTTAATGAGCAGGTCAATATAGAAAATTCTATGAGATATATTGAGAAAACCCTTGACCTGGATTCTTTTTGGTGGCTACCATTCAAGTTACCTCAAAAGTCAATAATTAGTACATCCACTACTGGAACCTCTCAACAGCCTCCACAGGAAGTCAGCATACTAGCAACAGGAACATCCAAAGGCAAATAAATAGAGCCTGCAGAATAGCCTACAATGTCAAATCAGCTTGAAATCTCCAAAGCACACGGCCAAGTGCCAACTCCTCTAGCTCAAACCAATATAGCAGAAACTCCAGCTTTGCAAACTCATCTAAATGAGGAAAGAAACAAAAAGACAGATAGGGAAACCACCACCCCTAGTAGTGAACCTACAGGATAGACAGGGGAAAAAAGGCAAAGATTGAACCCTCTGTAAAAAGAAAAAATAGTTTAAGAAACTACAGACAACCAAAGAGAAGAAAGAACAGTTAGTTAGCAAACTTTTCCCCTGGGAGGAGCATCCACTAGCTCACAAAGGCAAGAGCTAGAAAACTAGCGCAGCGCAAAAGTATCATCCCTCGGGCCACAAAGTAAAGAGGCCTTAGATATCAAGAAGACATTTACAGAAATAAAGGCTAGAAATAATCCAGTGAAGATTCAAATGTACAATAAATACTTAAAAATGCCCCCCACAAATTAAGAAATACTAATGTCAGCCTATGACATTAAAGAGGAAAAGATGATAATGAGTTACTTCAAGCCAAAGGTGCAAAAACCTCAGATAGTAGCAGATTACATCAGAACAAACTTGGATGTCTTAGCAAAGGATATTCATCTTATGGACCAGAATGAACTTCACAAGAAGACTAGAGAAATGGTCTATTCCACATTGGCTGGGAAAGCAATGATGGCCCACAAGCTACAAAATTCCTTGGATAATACAACTTCTCAACTACACTTGGACAAAGCTTCCTCCCTGGCCAAGCAAAACATAATAAAATCATTAGAAGAAATCATCATTAGTTTGGGACATGATCCTAAAGATGTGAAGGGTGTAGAAACCCTGATCAAGAAAAAGAAGAAGACATTGCTACCCTGAAGAAAAAGCTAAAGCTACCTCCTTCAAGGCACCCACAGACTGCTGAGGTTATAAAACAGAAATATGAAGAAGAGATAATGGACTTACTCTTGAAACTCAATGAAAGATTGAATGACACAGAGCAGCATTGGAAAATGCACTGAAGGACAAGCAAGGAGAGTCAATATCTCAACCTCCTGAAGTAATTCCAATAGTCTCAACAGCAATCCCTTCTACACTTGGTATAGTCTTAGATACAAACATCCCAACAGCCACAGCAGAGGTGGTCACAGGTATAGTTATAGTAGGAACAACACCAGGTAGCAATGCCAATTTGAGCATAGAAGAACTCATAAAGGTAATGGAGGAAATGAAACGACAAATTTTAGAATTAAAACATGTAAAACAATAGCTAGCAAAGATGGAAAGAAATTATGACCTCTCTAAGGTAAACATTGTAGAAAAACTAAAGGAGATCAAAGTATTGGAAAAAAAAGTGAAGACATTAAAAAAAGATCTCACTATTGACAAGCCCCTAATAGAGATCAAGAAAATTCTTTGGGCCAACATCACTCAATCTGTGAATGATGTTTGGCCATCCATCCAAGTGATCTTTGAATAGATTGATTTGGTGAAAGCAGCACAGGCAGAAGTTCAAAAGATAAGAGCTTTATTAGGACAAATGCTAGATGAAGCCAATCGGCTTATACACATTTTGAATAATAAGACTAAGGAACAACTGGGAGAACTGGGCATAGCCGACAAGGCAGATACTATATTAGAAATCAAAAGGGTGTTAACTTAGAGAGAAGATGCTAGGGTATGCAGGTGGAAATCAATTCTTTTATGGAGAAGTTCACTATTTTGCAGAATAGAGGGCTGCCAAGTCCTGTGGTAATCAATGATAGATTAATGAAGCACATTGATTATGTAGACAAATTGAATAAGTCTACTAGCAACCAAGCTAGTTCATCAACAAGTGCTTCGGGAATAAAAGCACTCCCCACTAGTCGAGTTCTTTGTGACAGCTTAGAGAACTTATTCTATGTTGAGCATCAAATAAAGCACTTGTTCCCAATCCGGCCTACTTTTTTCAGACATACAGAAACTCATGAGACCCTGAGGAAACTTCAGAAACACAAATTGACAGAGAAAAAATGGTGGGAAGACATGCTACAAATTTTATAAATTTATCCTCGGTAAAATGTAAATTTTGGGCTAATTACTAAAGTAGGATGAAAAAAGATGAACAAAGATCAAACAGGTCGAGGTGTATTACAATAGGACAAGAGTGTCACTCAAAACATGGCAGCCAGTACAGAGTTACCAAAGAAGACAACAACAAGCCAAATTATAGGGCCTGCCTTTAGCACACTCAGCAAGAAAAGGAATAGTACAACATCATTTTACCTTTCTCCTATCTTCGAGACTAATTGTCTCTATTTTCTTGTAACTTATTCATTACTCACCCTAGAATATATCTCACTCTGTTACGAGATATGTTTTGTAAACATTTTGTATAAATACTCCCTCAATTGGAGTATTGAGTGTGGATTCATATACATTGCTGTAATATTGGTTATTTTGGAATAAAGTGTTGTTGGAACAAACTTTTGTATGGTTTGCTGGACAAAGAAGTAATGAAGGGACTTTTCATAGATTTCTTGAATCAAACACCGGATCAAGAAGTACTCTATACCTTATGTTTTAAATTTTTACTGGTTTATTATATCATCTTTGTTTCACAATTGAATGATAAATGAAAAAGAGTAACTCAGAATATGCTTAACTACACTCTATTTTCAATCGTCATTGTTCCTTATGTTTTCTTCTGAATTAGTATGAACAGTGAACTCTTAATTGCTCCTCTTTCCTAGTTCTTTCATTTTGATTATTTATTAAAAAATACATAACTGCTCTTTAGTAGTAATCATTCAAGTTCCGTCTTTAAATATGCTGAAGGATTCTTAATTTCCCTTCACCTATTTTGAAATTGTTCCATTCATTCCAAGTCTTTATTTGTTCCATGTTTGACCATCCTGCCCTATGGAACCATCCTTTGTTAAGATACCAAGTCTAGTTAAGCCATTTTCTTTGACTCCATCAGCCCAATGGCCTAAACTAGTCAGTCCCACCCCTCTGCTATTGAATCTCACCACCCAAACTCAAACAGAACACCTAAACTTCGTAACTAGCCTAATATCTTTCAAAACGAAACTAAAACTTAAAGAGAGAGCCCTCTCTGGATACAGATTGAATAGATTCTATATCTAAAAGATTGTTTTGTGGTACCTCCAACCCCTTTCCCCTTCTTACAACTTCTGGGAAAATATAGGTGATAACAAGTCTATATAATATATATTATATATATATAGTTATATATTTATATATATTATCTTAGATATATATATCATATGATTTAATTCAAGAAATATTTTTAATTTTTATGTTTTAAAATTCATTAGGGCTCTCCATTTTAATAAAATAAATTACATATGAAATTTATAAAATCGAAAAATTGGGGGTTGTTGAATAGCATAACAAATACTTAAAGGTCCATCACAGGCATGATCCCCACCAATGACCTTTCTTTTCGTAGTGAATCTCACTATAAAACCCTCACATGCATAAAAATAACTCCAAAAAATGCTAAACATGAAATCACACTCGCAGAATTCAAATACACTCCTTGAAATCAATCTTGACAAAATCATTTCATCAAACCCACACAACGATCAAGA
The DNA here is from genome assembly GCA_000404065.3 of Pinus taeda. Lineage (NCBI taxonomy): Eukaryota > Viridiplantae > Streptophyta > Pinopsida > Pinales > Pinaceae > Pinus > Pinus taeda. The sequence continues at coordinate 136,435 of APFE030601398.1, read as the reverse complement.
CAATTGAAATTAATTGATTCATTAACTAAGTAGCACACTCTAACAAATGTAAAATATATCAACTAACCCATTTTTTCAACAATAAATTATAAAATTGTAATAAGAGTTGAAATGTAGCACAAAGTTAGCAAGTACCGATCTAAGAGTACTTGTGCTATCAAAAAAGAAATTTGTATTAAGTATTTTGCAAACTCAATTAACCAAGAGTAGCAGTAACATATTAGCAGGAATATGTAACAGTTATATAATAGTAAATGAATTAACATAACTGAAAAATAAATTAATGTGTAACATCTATCTACCTCTTCTATCACAACAAACCCTATTAAAGAGGATGGTCACTCCTCCCTAGAAGGGGTTGGTGATTTACTACTTACAAATAAGAAATTCAGAGATAACCCACACACTTGCAAAGATTTCATTAGCTTTAAATATGAAGTTATAATATGAATTGTTACATGGATGATGGTGTCTAACCCCTTCCTATCCTAACTATAGCGCAACTCTTAATTACTTTATCCTACCTAAATTAGTTCTATTTCTCGCCTCCAACCTGTTCTTTGTCCATACATTTATATAAGAAAAGAGATAAGGGGATGAAGTGGAACAAATTCCCCAAATATAGGTTGTCATAGTTATGGGAAGAATACAAAATATTGAATCTATTTTTTTGGATATCTTAGTTGGAAAATAAGTCAATATCTGATTACAATAGATTTATTTGTCACATAATCATCTAAGAATAGGTGGGAGATATTGTAGTCGATAACTGAATTCTATGTTGGGACATAATCTATCAATAATAAAAACAAAAAATACATATTCTTTAAAGAGCCACTTGTAGCTCCCAATCCATGAATTGTCTGGAGAAACCATTTATAAATTATTTAATTTAGGGTGTTCTCAAAAAAATGCATGTCACAAATTTTCTAGACACGTCCTCATTTTGTTGTAAATTGCTTCTGAAGTTAGTTAGTAAATTTTTCCTACATGAGTTAATTGAGTTGTAGATCATAAGTTGAAGCCTAACAATTTTTACTTGGGTATGAGTTAAGCAACACAAATCCATGTCAACATCCCTACAAGTAAATTCCATGTTCCATAATTTCTCTTGGATCTATATAAATATGCTATCCATGGAGGTTGTTACTGTTACTACACGGGAACCACTACAATAGCACTGGGAAAACCATCATCATCAAAAACAATAATATTCCTTTCCGTTTTGTCAAGAATAAAGGAAAATAACAATAGTTAAATACTTTAATATTCATAGGCTTAATGTTGCACATTCACAAAGAAACACAATAACATGGGTAATAAACCGGAAAATAAGATCGGTAAAGTAATGAAAATGGATGTTTAGAATGGTGAATAATAGGAACATTTGTTGGTGCAACACTTGCCATATCAGTTTTAATGTTACATTATGAGGCATTGAGTTATATTTCCTTCATAAGAGATTACTTGTTCCTCATTCTTAGACTGGTTTATGGCACTTGGATCTTTTAAAATATATCCTAATATTTTCATATCATTTGAGACTTTTATTTTGATTAAGTTAATGGTCAACGCCATGTCATATTGAAAACATGTATTATATATGATGATGGATATATGGTAGACATATCTTGTTAGTGTTTATATTGTCACTTGATCGCATATGAACTTGGCTAGGACCAAGGTAACTTATGTTTCTCCCTCATTACACCTTAGAAAATTATACATATATATTTTATGGAATGATAGAAGTTTCTCATGGTGCTTTGGATTGATGTAAGGGGATCTATCTATGCTTCCAATCATGTGATATGGCCACGTCGTTTGAGGCCTTGGTCTATTCCATCCCATGGTCATGTGTGGAGCGATAAAAAGGTGTCTTTTTAACTCCTAATTACCTCACATTAATTGTCAACCCAGGGACAACTTTTTATTTCAAGAGTGTACTCAATCTGAGGCGTCTATTTACTCAAGACTAATGTTTTTCAGTATAGTGCTTAAAAAGTAAATGAATTCTTGGAAAGAAATCTAACTACAACAAAATACCTTGAAACCTAAATCATTCATTCGGAAAAATAAGCAATGTATCAGTCAAGGGTCCAGTAATAATAGCTCATCCCTTTTGGAAACTAATGTAACCAAAAGTAATCAAGGAACAGATCATCAATCTAGGGACTAGACAACAAATGACAATGTCCACTACAATTTCAAGTCATTTTGCACACCAAAGCAATCAATAATGCAAATAACAGAAAATGGAACATCAGATAAGAAATGGAACAACAATTAAGAAATAGAACAACAAACTTGAAATGTTCTAAACTAAATCATTCACTCAAACAACCATCAAATGAGGATACAATAGCAATAACTCATTCCTCTGGATATTTATTCAATTGAAATCAAACCGGAACAAGACAATCAATATGGGAACGAGGAAGCAATCCAACGTTCTCTACAGTTGACAGTCCTGCTTTAAAGCAATTAAAAGGAAATCGAAATTGAACTAAAACTACTATTGAAAGTAAACTAGGAAAAACTTTAACAGCCAACTATTGCAATTAATCAACAGGAATGAACAACAAAGTAAATGGGCAGCAAAATGTAATTAAACGAACCTGAACAACAAACTCTAATTAATGGAAATGAACAACAACAAAGCCAAATTAATAGCAATCTTTACTCTAAGAAAAAATCGGACATCACACGGAAATAGCATAGCATTGATTAATGATAGAATATGAAACAATGTTGGAAAGCCAAATACAAATGCATAGTAACTTAACATAGGCACACATTAATAGTAATCTGAGTCTGATACGGCAAGTATTAATCCTGGTTAGAAAGGGTAACGATTACAATTCATCATGGAACCAATTGAACAACAATCGTATGAAGTATAAACCATAGACAAATACAGTAATACCAACTTAGGAAGGTTACATCTTGATTACTCTACAATTAAACATCAATAGCGTTATGTAGAGAACAACAATGTTACATTAACGACTTTAAAGGAATAGAAATACATTAGAATGCACATAACGACTTTCTTGTTGCAGAGAACGAAATATGAAATATAACAGAGCTGCAATATAAGATAACGAAACACACCAGATTACCGATTCAAGCTAATAAGCAAAACCATGCATAAACCAAAGAGATAATGTACAGCAGCAGCACAATCCTCCAGAGACTAGGCCCTTAGCCGCTAGCAGATGCTGCTGGGTTACTTCAAGATCAAAGATGGAATGGCAACCAGATTTATATAAAAATATCAAAGAAAAGTTATAGTGGATTACAACAAGAAATCTCTCCATCTCTCAGCCATTATCCATTCTCTCTGCCATCCTCAATATGAATCTCTAATTCATCCTCAATTCCATCATTCGAATCCATCCATTCCCCATATCTGATCTCTGTTTTCATTTAAATAGAGAGATCAGAGAGCAGTTACAATAGAGATAAGTACAACATGATTCTATTACAAAATTGGATTGTTCCCAACCAAGTGATGAACAAGAAGATATATTCCCATCTATCTTTCAACAAGAGCAGGGCGAATTTGGCTTTGCAGCTGAGATTTGGAAAACGGTCGCAACAGCAAATCTGAGAAAATCGTGCTCAAATAACCCTGCATTTCTCTTAATACGATTCGAATTTTGGAAAACCATTCTTTCAAAAATTTAATTGGGTCCGTTCTGGACAAAACCCATGTTCCGGATTTTCCATATTCTTCTCCATTTTCTCAGAATATCAACCGCAAAACTGTCACTCCTTATTCCAGTGGATTTCTGAGTTGGTGCTTTTAAAAATCAAATCTTCAATCTGGAAATTACCTTGGAGGCTAAAAATGGTAAATAATGTTATAACCAATTTATTAAAACTATCATGGATAAAACATGCATAATCATCAATTTATTAGAAATAAAGGAAGATAAATAATAATGATCCGTAAGAGCGTAAATTATTTATAAAATGGATTTAAATGATAAATTATAACAAATGATATAATAGAGAAGAGTAAAAATGGATGAAATAAGTGTTACAAAGTGGTCGTATTCACAGCCCAACATCATGCAAATCCACACTACTAATTGTGGAGGTTCATCCAAAATATTTAACAATGGAGATTATTCGAGGTATATTAAGGGTAATGGATTAACCATCCATCCTTTGTTGAATTTTCCATTTGAATTTTTCAGTTTTGAGAGCAGAGGTATGCCATTATCAAGAAAATAGAATTGTTAGGGTTTTCCTTTCTCGATTTAGCTACCACTATGAATATTGAATTAAATTGGAGATCTTTCAAGGTTTATTTCATAAAATGTTGCTATAGAGGTATGTTTCCATGCCCAAATTACAATGATATCTTTGGTCCCTTTTTGTATTTCGGTTTCTTGATGTTCTCCAAGGTTTATGTTTCATTTACTCATGTGAATATGAAATTATCTAACTTGTTTCAAAATGATTTATTTTTGCAGAGAAGTGTGGCCTTCCCATCCTTAGTCTTGGTAGTGGACTATAGGGTTTTTCATGGCACTTCCTCTTTTTCCCTTCCCCATATTTCTTAGGCATAATTAATGTTTGTTTTCATTTTTTTTTTAAATCTCTTACGTAGGTTGTCCCTTCAACAACTCATTATTTTCTTTCTGATGGGTGGGTGTCTGAGCACAAACCCTTGTTGTGCTTGGTAGAGGAGGATTTTTTCCTACTTTTCTTGATGTAATTTCTAGCCCGCCTTCTCTAGAATTTTAATTGGAATTTTCTTACTTTTCCTTCACAATTTCTGGCATCTTATTAGGGTAAATTTTGTTTTGCAAGTTAGTTTCTATTTTTCTATGGAAACTCAAGGAAAATAACACTTGAGGGTTTCTTTCTATTCTTCTAGCCACTTCCAGGTAGTTATATACTCTAATTTTGATCCAGATTTACGAAGGAATGAAATTAAATAAATATATAAATAGAAAGAAAGAGATACGAAAAAATATAACTTGAATTCATAATAAAAAAGTACTAAAAATTGTTTACATGAAAAATGGAAATAAACTAGCTCAAGTGATGGTAGGTTATATCTCAGAAGAGATGTGGTGGCTACATGCCTTTTAAACTGTGTTATAATGACGATCGAAGCCTATTTGTTATTTAGAAATAATGAAAAACCATAAATATCCAAAACCCTAACCCTAAGAGATGAAGCACCAAAAGTCCATGGGCCCCATTGGGGTAAATACGATACATCAACTTCTTGTGGTCATAACATTGACATACGATCTCCATTTGATGCGTATGATACCATTTTATAACTATATATCGGAGGAATAAAACTTTCGGCTAAAAGCCGTTGTTGTAGGTACCATGTTCTCTCATTTTTCAAAAAAACATTGTTTAGGGCCTCAAAACAGCTCCAAAAGTTCAGGACTCGAAAAATTGCCAAAAATAATAAATTGTGCTACAATTAAGAAAATTGGAAGAAACAATGTTGGAAGTCCAAGTGGAATGGGCGGGTGGTCACCAATATCCACCTAGATTAGTCCACCCTTCTTAGGAAGAATTGGTCCCCATTGCGTTGAGTGCCTTCATGTGATGGGAAAACTTATACTTAACTTGGTCCCTAGTGAGCCACTTGCCTTGGTGCAGGAGTTTGACAACTTTGAAAACCCAATATAGTTGGATATTCTACTAGTGAGTTTTCTTGATGTGTGTGTCCATGACTCGATCAATTATGGGCTATTCCATGTAGTCTGGGCTTAACTTTACTGTTGTTAATTGTTCTACAATGTCTGATTGTATAGTAATGGTGGAAAGTATGACCCAAGCTGGTTCATATTGAACACTAGGTGCAAACTAAGGATTGGGGGAATGTTGAGCTGAAAATAATTGTCTCCCACAGCCTTCGTGATGGTGTAAGGCCCATATCAGAGTGGTTTGAGCTTCCAATGGGATCTGGTAAGACATTCTTTCTACAAATGCAACCAAAATTTGTTGCCCAATGAAACCTATGTGGCATCTGATGTCGATCATGTTGTTGCTTGTACTTGGAATTGGAATTATCCAAGATTTCATGTACCTACTGGTAGATATGTTGGATGTGTTCAATAAATACGGTTGCTCAGCGTCAAACTGTATATGTGTGGATTATGTCTGTGTAGTCACATGAGGCATGACAACATCAATCAAACATAATGGTTGAAAAATCAAACCCACTTGAAAATGAATATGGTTAGTTGACATATGGAAAGCTATGTTATAACTATATTGCACATAAGGAAGGTTTTTATCCCAAATTTGTGGATGCTTGCGATTGTACATGCACAATATGCACACTGCCATCCTCTTGATGACCTTTATCTTGCCATTAGTCTAGCGATGTAATGCACTGGACTTGGTGAGATTAGTGTCAAATAATGTGTAGAGGCTCAACTATAATTTTCTTAGGAACCTACTATCTTGATCTAATATAATGGTCTACGGGTTTCCAAAATGTACCCATATTCATTCAAAGAAGAGTTTGAAATTTCCTCTACTATGATACTCTTCTTGCAAGCCTCCAATATAATAATCTTACAAAATAATTCCATGACCAAAAATACACATTCATTACTAGGCTTGGTATAATGGAGGACCCATAGATAGTCCATGGAGATGGATTCCCAAGGCTGGCTAGAAATAGCCAAAGGAGTGTACAGGTATTTCTTCTATATAGTTGGCATCACAACTACATAGAAAGTGTAGGATTTGATATATTTTCCAACATCTTGTCATATTTTTAGCCAATAAAATCACCTTTGTAATGACCATAGTTTTCTCCACACCAAAGTGTCTTGTGCCCTAACTGTAGTGTGCCTTCCAAATCAGTTTAGCATGCTCACTTGAAAGAACAAAAATGTGGCCCAAGTAGCATAATAATGTGTCATGGAGGTGGAAATATGGAACTTTCTTGCCATTCACTAACATCTAGTATGTGGTGGTGAACTCTGGATCATTTTTGTATAATTTCAACCATCCATAGGTCTCGTGGCCATAAGAGTTGAGAACAATAGTCAGTGCTACAAATTGGATTCAACTGAGGCAATCTACAACATGTTTTGTGTTGCCTTTCTTATGTTTAATGTTAAAGTGAAATTGTTGTCTATATCTAGACAACTTCTAATGTCAATTGTTCTACAACATTCCTTATGTTGGGATAAACTTAACTCAGTGATATGTGTGGATGCCCATCTCCTTCCCCAGAATGTAATGTTTCCATTGTCATTATGCCTAAATAATGGAATACATATCTTTATCATAAGTGGGATATTTCCAAATTGTATTCAAAAAATGTTTCACTATGATCATCCATCGTATGCCTATGTTGGGTTAGAACTACACCAATAGAATAGTCAGAGGTAAAGGTGAATTTCAAATTGTTGTTGCAGGTTAGGCAGTGTGACTATAGGTGTAGAGAAGATGCAATGCTTAAGCTCAATGAACACCTTTTGTTGGGACTTGGACTAGAAAAAATTTATTTCACTCCACCCCCAGTAACCTAAATCATAGCCCAAGTGATATGAGAGAATCCCAACATGAACATCTAATAAAAATTTTCAATGCCAAAAAACTTTCAAACCTCTATTAGAGTGGTCAGGGCTAGCCAATCTCAAATGAATTGGATCTTAGATAGATCCACATGCATGCCTTGCTCATCAATGATGCCACCTAGATATTCAACCTGTTACGAGGCTCATCAGTTTTTATACCATAAGTGTCATAATTCCATCATAAAACTTTAAAAGTATCTCTTTCTCACATTTAATTAAAAATTTTGTTATATTATGCTCAGTGAGAGGGGTGAAATATGTGTTGCTATGTCATGTGGCCTAATATAGTCTAAATGTAGGTATTGGAGAAATTTGTAGATAATTTCAAGGCAGGAGCTCAGTGTAGGTATGATGGAGAGATTCTAGGAGGTTGTCCACCTCCTTAACTCCTCCAATCAACTAAGATCGCAATTTTATTTCTCATGAACTCGAATTCATTGGCAACCAAGCTAGTGCAGTTCAAGGAAGATCTAGATCCACCTTTCTCGAGTTTTGGGAGACAAACATATCTATTTTATATGGAGTTAATGGTAGCTACCCTCTTTTATAATAAACATGCCAAGGAACTCATTAGGATTCTAACTTTCTTTGCATCTAAGAAGCTATTGAGTTCAAACACTGGTGGCTACTATTTTTTACCTTATTATGTGATGTATTTGACAGTTCTGCAATGATAATGAGAAGTTTCTTATTGATCTATCACTAAGTTAGTTCATAGGGCTGAGGATATTGGGTTTGGTCCCAAACGTAGTAGCTTAGGTCCTTATTATGTATTGATATTCCTTTTAGCTTAGAATGTTTGATTAGTTGTTGCACTTTAGTAGAATATAATTCCTCAAAAAGTCTTTGACTCTTGCCTCTATCTCATCTCTCTCATGGGAGCCTGAATAGAGGAATCTACAATTTGTTATCTTAGGGGGTCCTGACCTAGGTTCAGAGTTAACTGTTCCAACCAACAAAACCCTAAGGGTGTATCAATCTACACCCTTAGGGAATGTTACTGCAACTCTGTTAAAACAATCTCCAGACCTTCATGAAGGTTTACAATCAGTCTTTGTGGACCTTTAACAGTTAATTTATCCACTTATGTGCACAAGAGAACAATCTTAAATTAGTGTTCACACAGATCTACTTAAGTTATTAGTAAACATGGAATAATTCATCAGAGCCTTCGTGAAATTACTTAAACATGCATTGTTTACATTAATAAGACTTATTCATGAGAATCACACAAAATTTGATCAATATTCCATAAAAAAACATTATTCATTGACATCATAAAAATTCACATAGTTAAATAGAAATGCGCAAGAATTCTTCAGAAAAAGTCTTTATTGATCTTCAATTCAAGGTTACAGACTCAAAACTGCCCTTGACACACAGTTGAAGAGGTCCGCACACTCAGTTGCGGACTCTACCTAGGACTCTATGCACTAAGCTGCAAAGCCTTTTTCCTTATATATTACCTACTCTTCTTCTTGATATCACTTCTAAGACTATATCCTTTTTAAATTTCTTGCCTTCGACTCTTTAAGACACACCTATTTATAGCCTTTTTCATATAATTCCATGGTCAGTAGACTATGGGTGGATCTCAAAACTGACTCTAACTTTACATGAAACAAGGGGCTAAACCCCTTTGACTCCTAGTCATCTACACGCTCTGCATCCCCAAATCAAGAAGACTTTACATTATTTGTAGAAAATGTACTCAAAAATGGGTTATCTTAACCCAAAACTCACCCAAGGGACCCCATCCCAACAGGCCGCCAACACAAATATCGTGACTCGCCCTTGACTGACTCCATTGGCACTACGATCTTACTACAAAAATCACCCATGTCCACCTAGAGCACTTCAATTTCAACAACGCTCTATGTTGCTTCATGCTTGACTTCCTCAACCAATTTTTCCATGTCTGGTACTTCTACAACCAGCCTCATCATCTGATGTGTCTGTTGCAACCCTTTATGTTTACCGTAAATAATAGTCATGACTTGATAAGCCTCCTCTAAGCAATGCTACAACCTGGCCTTTAGCAAGGCCTCCTTCTTTTGTGCTTCCTCTACCTATGCTATGAGTTGCTTCCCCTCCTGTAATTTGGAAAAGTGTTGCGTTGGTGCTATGGAGTGCACAGTTTCCTTGACTTCGTCATATTGCCACTGTAGCTCCCTTACCTCTATGTTCAATGTCTGCAGGTTCGGATCCTCCTATAGATTATTCATTAGCTCCATAGATTTCTCGAACAATGTCATACAGTCAGCAACTATGGCATCTAGGGTAGTCATTCCTTCCCTTATTCTGGCTCTGTGTTACTGAACCTCAGGCGGAGTCATGGGCTACAACTTTAATTGAAACTATGTGATCTTCATGTTCAGCTCAAAATGGACTCAGCCAACCTCTACTTTAGTTTTACGCACGCTAGCAGCTAGTTTTATGCTCTTTGCTTCAGGCTATGCATCCTCCACGATGTGAAGTTCACGCACTATCTTGCATGCCTTGATGACTACTGACTCTAGACTAAAACTACACGTCTGAAGTGCCTCCTTTTCCCCCAATTCCTACATCCTTTTAGCAGACATTTTCTCATTGTTCACTTTGTAATCACTATTGGGGTTGAAGGTGTGCTACTTCCTAGTTCTCAATTCATCTACCACCTGTGTATGCAGCGTGTGGAGGGTCTCATTGGTGAGCATCGTTATATTCAGCTCGATGTTCTTAATTGTACTCAGGATAACATGACCACGCGCGGTCTTTGAGCACAGGGACCCATCTAGAAATGTTGTTGCTCTAAGGTCTAGGGTCCTTAAAAATGATGTTTCTTGGCTTGTCTCGGTTTCCAGGCTTAAGGTTTAGATTTAGCCGTGCCAACCAGAAAAACCCTACACTACTGGCCCTTTCGGCAACAACCCACATAGCACAAGCTGCAGTCTCACCCGAAGCAACATGAGGGGTTGCTAGAACCATGTTTCTGCATCCAAAGACTAGTGTAATGTCTTTTAGTACATCATATTTTCCTTCAGATAGATCAATACACCCTTAGGGCATGTTATTGCAACTCTGTTACAACAATCTCTAGATCTTTGCGAAGGTCTATGATTAGTCTTTGTAGACCTTTAATAGTTAATTTATCCACTTACACACATGAAGGAACAACCCTAAATTACTGTTCGTGAATATCTACTTAAGTTATTAGTAAACATATAATAATTCATCAAAGTCTTCGCAACAGTACTTAAACTTGCATTGCATACATTAATAAAACATATTCAAGAGAATTTCACAACATTTGATCAATATTCCATAAAACACAATATTCATCGACATCATAAAAATTCATAAAAATAAATAGAAATACGCGAGAATTATTCAGAAACAATGTTTATTGATCTTCAATTCAAGGTTACAAACTCATAATCGCCCTACACACTCAGCTGCAGGGGTCTGTGCACTCAACTACAAACTCTACGTAGGCCTCTGCGCAGTCAGCTATGGAGCCTTTTTCCTTCTATCTTACCTACTCTTTTTCTTGCTATCACCTCTAAGACTCGATCCCTTTTAAATTTCTTGCCTTGGACTCTTTAAGACACACCTATTTATACTCTTTTTCATACAATTCCATGGTTCGTGGACCATGGGTGGATCTTAAAACAAACTCAAACTTTAAAAGAAATAAGGTGTTAAACCCCTTTGACTCCTAGTCACCTACATGCTCTGCATCCCCAAATCATTGAGACTTTACATTATTTGCACAAAATGTACCTAAAATTTGGTTATCTTACCCCAAAACGGACCTAGGGGACCCCAACCCAATGGGCCCCTAACACAAAGATCGTGACTCATCCTCTAGTCACTCTGCTGACATTGTGATCTTATTGCAACGATTCCACAATTCCACCTGGAGCACTACAACTTTGGCAACGCTCTACGTTCCTTCATGCTTGACTTCCTCAACCAATTTTTCCATGGTTGGTCGTTCTATGACTAGCCTCATTATCTTCTATGTTTGTTGCAACCCTTTATGCCCCTTCTTCTCTGCTTCCTCTACCTGTGCTAGGAGTTGCTTCCCCTCCTATAATTTGTCAAAGTGTTGAGCTCGTGCTATGGAGCGTGTAGTTTCCTTGACTTCATCATATTGTTGTTGCAGCTCCCTTACCTCTGTGTTTAATGTCTACAGGTTTGGATCCTCTTGTAAATTGGTCACTAGCTACATAGCTTGCTCAAATAATGTCATATAGTCAATGATTATGGCATCCATGGTAGACATTCCTTCCCTTATCATAGCTCTGTGCTACTCCTAGACCTCAGGCAGAGTCATGGGCTACAACTTTAATTGCAACTATGTGATCTTCATGTTGAGCTCAAATTGGACTCAGACAACCTTTGCTTTAGCTTCACGCACACCATTGGCTATATTTTTTATCTTTTCTTCTGGCTATGCATCCTCTAGGATGTGAAGTTCTTGCACTATCTTGCATGCCTCTGCAACAGCTGACTCTAGACTAAAACTATGCATCTGAGGTGCCTCCTTTCCCTTCAAAAACCCACATCCTTTCAACAAACATATTCTCGTTGTTCACTTTGTACTCACTAATGGGGTTGAAGATGCTTCCTAGTTCTCAATTCATCTTCCACCCGTATATGCAGTGCATGGAGGGTCTCATCAGAGAGTGTCTCCATATTTAGCTAAATTGTCTTAATTGTACTCAGGATAATGTGACCATCAATGGTCTGTGCGCGAAGGGACCCATCTATAAATGCTATAGTTTTGAGGTCTAGAGTCCTTAATAACTATGTTGCTTGGCTTCTCCTGGTTTCTAGGCTTGAGGTTCAGGGTTATCTATGCCAACCAATAAAACCCTACACTTCTAGCCCTTTCGCCAACAACCCGCATAACATAGGCAGAAGTCTCACCCAAAGTAGTATGGGGGGTTTCTAGAACCAAGTTTCTGCATCCAGAGACTAGTGTGTTGTCTTCTAGTACCTCTAAGCTGCCTTTGCAGAGATTAGTACAACCTTAGGGCACATTACTACAACATTGTTAAAATTGTCTTCAAATCTTCGCGAAGTTCTATGATTAGACTTTACAAACCTTTAATTGTTAATTTATCCACTGAAGCACATTTTTTGGCTTATGGGGTCCTGACCCAGGATCCGAGTTAGTTGCGCCAACCAACAAAACCCTAAACTACTTTCGGAAACAACTCGCATAGTGCAGGCTGTAGTATTGACATGACGAGCATGTCTGATTTTGAAATTCTCATGCATATTGCCCTGGAATTTTGCAGTTGTAGCATATGATCTGACCACAACCTCTACTAGGCCTTCCTCTTCCTTGGTCTTGTCCTCGTCCCTGATAACCTCCACATACCTTTTCGGAGCCCTGATCTAGAGGTTAAGCTTCTACTTGCATCCGATATGTAGGTGTTCTTTCCATCATTAGTTCATATCTTTGACAATGACACTCATCATGTCCCATCAATTTGCTAAAGTTACAGAACAACTACTAGGGTGTCTGGATGAACTTTTGAAGTAAATGAAAATTATCTGTCCCATGGTGTTCAACAACCTAAAAAATAGCACACCATAGAGTAGCCCCCATGTTTGGTGCTACTAGGGCCTCTGGTTTCAGGGGAATTGACCCTCCTCCTATAATATAATTTTGATACATTGGATAGTGGTCTTTATGTGCCCCTAGCTCTTGCACTCCAAACACCAGACTTCCACATGCACTTCTGTTTTAGTCTCCTTATCTTCTTCAGACTCTATAATTCTAGGTGTAAGCTTTGTAGCTGAGAGTGAATCTATTGTATCCCCAAGGTGGCATCCTAAATAGGTGTTGCATGTAGCCTTGTCGTAATTTCCAAGTTTTCTGCTTGCATTCCTATCTTCTGTTATGACAGGGAAATTCTCAAGTGGGGCAAAATCGTAGCTATAAACCATTCATTATGCTGACTATCTGAGAGTTGCATGTTAGATTCTCGAGTTTGACACTTCAACCTTTGATCTAATTCCCATGGCGTCTCATAAACCCTCATCACGTTTTATTTAAATCCAATTATTGACTATGAGTCAGACTTAGGTTTACTAAACTCCTTGTTTAAAACTTCCCTAGTCTCTATTAGCGATGCAAGAGGATTATCAGAACAATACTTAATATACCAAGTGAGTGCGCAATTCGACAAATGGGTAACCAACTGTGTCTTCTTTATATTGTCATTAGTAATTTGTTGTGTTGTCCACATAGCATTTGCAATAAACTAGAACTTCTCTGCATCTTCACTTCTTATGCCTTTGAAGATCAGAGATTTCATCATGTTCGCCATGTTGAATGGTGATGGTGGAGGTGGAGGTGTGGGCGATGGTGTATGCGGTGGAGATGGAGGCGGAGGTGGAGTGGGCATATGATTTACTCTAGGAATCTCCTAATTGATTATCTGAATAGCACTTCGCAATGGAGTCTGTTCCGCCCCTTCATCGTCACTCAAAGGAGGTCCAATCAATGGACTATACTCCTGCCCTGATCCTTCATGGTTTCTTAAGAATCCTCCACTTCGTGTAGCTATAAACATCAACATAATGGCATCACCCATTTTTCACATAATAACATTTTAATCCGCGTATTCAAGGATCTTAAGTACTTACCTCACAGACCTTTGAAAAATATTCGCTCTACTTCGCTATAGCTGACTGAGGTATCAACTACAAATCCTGTAACAAATCATCCTATAATTCAATCGAGCAAGTGATCGATAGCCCACACGATCTTTTTTTCAGAGGCTTCTAACTACTGCACTAGTTCTGGAGTCCACACTATCGGATTATCGAGCCTGCACCTTCCTTGGCTATCCGTCAATATAGCCAACCACTCATGCAGTTCAATGGGGAAGGTGGAAAAGAATATTTCATGTATCTCCATATACATATACATGTTCAACAACTCTTCCTTTGATAGGTGTAGATTCCTTTCTTCTTACACCATGAATTTGTGATTCTTTCGATCCAACCACTTTTCAATTTCCTTCTTGGTTCAATTGCAGTGATGCGACATCACACATCTGTTTCAAGTAAATCTCGGCCCCAAAAATGGAACCATTTGTTGGCTTAGGGAGTCCTGACCTAGGTTTGGGATTAGATACACCAACCAACAAAATCCTACACTAATGGATCTTTTGGCAACAACCCATGTAGTGCAGGTTGTACTCTCACCCGAAGCAGTAAGGGGGGATGCTAGAACCAGGTTTCTACATCCAGAGACTAGTGTGATGTTTTTAGTACCTCAGATCTTCCTTCACGCAGATTAATACACCCTTAGGGCATGTTACTGAAACTCTGTTAAAACAGTCTCCAGACCTTTGTGAAGGTATATGATCAGTATTTGCAAAGCTTTAACATTTAATTTATCCACCTACATGCACTAGAGAACGACCCTAAACTATTTTTTCACACAAATCTACTTAAGTTATTAGTAAATATAGAAGAATTCATCAGAGTATTTGTGAAAGTAATTAAACATGCATTGCATACATTAATAGGACTTATTCAAGAGAATCCCACAACATTGAATCAATATTCCATAAGTAAATTATTCATCGACAACATAAAAATTCATAGAGATAAACATACATACACAATAATTCTTCAAAAATAGTCTTTATTGATCTTCAGTTCAAGGTTACAGACTCAAAACCGCACTACACACTCAGTTCTGGACTCTACTTAAGCCTCCACACACTCAACTGAAGAGCCTTTTTCCTTCTATCTTACCCTCTCTTCTTCTTTCTATCACCTCTAAGACTCCATCCCTTTTCAATTGCTTGCCTTGTACACTCTAAGGCAAACCTATTTATATCCTTTTTCATACAATGCCATGGTCCGCAGACCATGCGTGGATCTCAAAACTAACTCAAAATTTACATGAAACAAGGGTCTAAACCCCTTTGAATCCTAGTCATCTACATGCTCTACATCCCCAAATCGAAAAGACTTTACATTATTTGCACAAAATGTACCAAATATTAGGCTATCCTAACCCTGAACTGACCTAGGGGATCCCATCCCAACACAATCACATCCAAAAAACATTATGTTTATGATTCCTTGGAAATTCTACATTGGTTATCTTGTTTTTCATATAATTGTTGTATCTTAGAAGTTGATTGCTCACATAGATAAGAGATTGTGGCATATGTGAGATAGTTTCTAAATTCAACTCATCTTATCCACCATTGGTTATGAAATTTTGTGAATGATAAGAAGAGAAGGTGCATGTGATGTTGCATAACTATTGGACCTACAAGCAAGGTACCTTTCCACCATCTCTATCCAGTACTTCTCCACTCCCTTATGATGAATCTCCACCACTGTTCTTGAGCTCTGCCTTTTAGTTCACTGTGAGAATCCCTCTTACTCCAAATCTAGTCATCCTAAAGGGTTTATCTTGTCTAGGGGTGTTGGTAACCTTCCATCCATATACCCAACCTTCATTCATCTTCCCATCCCTTGATCTAATTTTTCTTACCTCCCAAACCCTCTCAGCAACCTTCTTGTACCATTAAAGGTCTTCCTATAACAATATAGGGATCTTGTAGCAACTTCATGTAGCATGATTGTAACAACATTTTTTTCCTTTGTTTTCACCTATAATGCAAGTTTTACTTATTTTAGGAGTAGTCTGACCCCCCAACATGGACTCCATGATTAAGCGTACCACCTAGGCCATTCCAACCATCGTTTTTCCTTCACTACAAGAGAGAAGAACATTGGTTTCTTTATCTCAGATTAGGAAAGGTGGAACATTAATTAATCTACAAGTGTGAGTTAGATCGATGATGCATGAAATATTGAGTTATGAATTGGTAGAATAATTTCCTATTTACAAGTGAATTTGATAGCTGGATGGTTGATTGAAATTAGTGTAGTTTCTTTTCTACATGTAGCATAACTTTGGTGCTCCCTCCTGAATTGATCCAATAATATTTCCAAGTTGGTAGCATCTACAAGTGAGATTTGGAAATCATTTAATTTTTCTACATTAGAGCCAGCTTTTGAATTACAATTTCAGTAGTTAATTTCCCCCTAATCTAGTAGAAGAATGGTTTTGGAGCCCTAATGATTAAATGACCAAGTTGAGGGTGGTATGAGTATAATTCCATATATCATGTATATAGGATTGTCACCTCGAAATTTGTACAAATCGTGGGTTGATAAATAGAGTTGAGGAGCCCCTGGGAGTTGCAGCACTCTTGGTACAATACCAGGGCTCACCACTTTTTGGCTTGGTTGTCGTGGAGGTGTCTAGGTAGATGTTATTTTTTCTTAAGAAGCGCTTTCTGTTTTGCATTCAAATTTAAAAAATCACATAAAAAATAAAAAATTTCTTTCATGCCTCATAGGAATAGATATGCTCAACGAAAATTCTTACCAAACACCCCCACACCATCGAATAGTCAACCTTCACCCTTCTTTGGTGACTGTCAACTGCCCTCCCTCACTACAGCAAAGTTAGAAGACCCCTTAGGTGAACAAAATGAGATTTTTGAAGAACCTATTGGGGAAGAATAAGAACCCATTTCACCTACCCAAAACATGGATGAAAACATGAATGGGGAGGTTTTGCCTATTAGAGAGACTAATGGAGAGGCTAGAATGAAGAATATAAGCCCTACTTCCCTTCCTCACTTCCATCTCTTAACACCCTGATACTCTTATGTTTGAGTTTGTTGTTATCCATAGGATCTATGACTATATCTATCATGACCAAAAGCTATATTTATTCCCATTTACCATTAAGGATGCAACCTTACATTGGTTTATGGGTCTACCCAGGGATACCTTTAGTACCTTGGCTCAAATGAAGTAAACCTTTAACAACAAGTACAAGGACTACTTTAGGTCCAAAGAAACCAAAGAAGAAATATTTAGAATGACTCTTGGACCTAATGAATCCTTAGACTATGAGGAAATATTCCACCTTAGTTATAGGAGGGCCAGATGCACCCATGATCCTGAATCACTCAAGTTATTTATTCTCCGAGGGATAAAGGAGGACATGCTGGAAACCTCAACATGCTATCTAGGGGAGACCTCTACCATTTATCCTATGAAGACATCAAAACAGTGTTCAAGAACCATTCTGGTGCTGGTAGGAAGAAGGGTAGGGCTATTTAAGATTTTCTTAGTTCCTTTCCCTCCACAACATCCATTAAGAATGAAATTTGAAACATGTTGGAGGACTTTAAAAGTGAAATGTTGCATACTTTTTCTTTTGCAAATGGATACCATGCAGATCAAGAGGAGACAATAGGAAGTAGAGAGGGCTTTAGCCATTATTTTCCCTAAGCGCACTAGAAGGAACCCCATAGATGAATGTCCATTAAATGTCATAGAGGTTTTCTTATTCTACGAGGAAAACCATGCCACAGATAAATGTCCTTCTTTTCCTTGACTAAACGTTGTATAGCAAGGGGCAAAAGGTGGGGCTGAGAAACTCTATTTTACCAATCAAAGGAGGCCTCAAGGACCTCCGCCATACCAATAGGGAATGCAAGGTGCATCCTACTCTTATTACCATCCCAACTAGAATCCACCCCTTCCACCTTGGTACTCTTTCACTCATCCAACATGGTACACACCTCCTTCATATCCTCCCCAACCTATGAGTCAACCATTTCAGCCATGTGCCTCTCCACATCCTCAATGGAATAACCCATCACAAGGGTGGAGGCCTTAACTCAACCAACCTCCTTTACTAGCTCCATCTCCATCTCAACCATAGCTCACTAATACGACTCCATCAAAGCAACCTCATATGCCTCCTTAACCCAATTTAAACTTGAATAACAAGAAAGCACAATAGTTCTATATTGGAGAGGCATCTTACCTTGCCTATGCTATGGAGATTCAAGAAATCAGCCTCTGGTCTAGAAGAGTGCTCCCAGATAACCAACCTCCATCTCCACCTGAAGATCTTGAAGAGGAAAAGGAAGAGAGTATCCCTTAATTAAATCCACCTAATTTTCCTAAGGGATTGATCCATTCTAACTAGCACACCCCATAAGAGACAAACTTTCTGGGATAATCGAAGAATTTGTGTTAAAATACCCCTCCTCCAAGCTATTAAGGATATTCCCATCTACAATAAATTTATCAAAGAGAAATATTTAAAACACATTGGGAGGAGGAGAAGAGACACCCCAAACATCAATTTTATTGGTCAATTATCTGATTTGATGTTGGGGAGAGTGATTTGTCCAAAAGTCTAGATCCTGGAAGTCTAGTGGTAGATGTACACATTGATGGGATCATTATCCTTCACACCCTGATTGATCTTGGGGCTTCTACGAATGTGATGACTAAAGAAACCATGCTAAAACTAAACCTCCAAGGATCATTGAGAATGACCAATATAGTGTTGTAGCTTGCACATAGATTCAGAGTGGCTCTCGAGGGAGTTGTTGAGGATCACTAGTATAAAATGATGAAATTAGTGACTAGGTGACTAAAAACGTTAGTCACCGCAATCATTTCAAGTGAATTACTAGTAAATTTGAGAAATTTTAAGTGGCCAAACTATAAATGATTAATTTAGTGTAGGGATAAAATATATGACTAGATAATAAGTGACTAAACTAAAAGTGACTAACTTAAATGATTAATTTAGTTTAGGATTAAAACATATGACTAGATAATAAGTGCCAAAATTAATAATGATTATTGTAAATGACTATTATAGTCCAAGAATATAAATATGATCAAATAAGAAGTAAAACAAGGATATGAATTAGTCATTTATGTTAGTAATTTTTAATTTTGTCACTCTACAAATGGAAAATTTCAATTTTGATACCAAATTGTTACACTTCACTACAAGGGTCTCTAAATCCATCTGTAGTGTTAAAATTTAGAGACAAAGGGGTCTATGAATTCATATATAGTGTTAGAATTATAAATACCCTTTTGTCTCTAAAGTTTAACACTATAGATGGATTAAGACACCACCTTCTTTGAATCCATTTGTAGTGTTAAATTTAGAGGCAAAATGGTCTTTGAGTGCATCTGGAGTATTAAAATTTAGAGATCCTCGTCTCCAATGTTAAAATTTAGGTAGATGGATTCAATGGCACCCTTAAAGGGGTCCATGGATCCATCTATAATGCTAAAATTATAACACTTTTATACAATCACTACTAAACCAACATAGAAGTTGCTATTAAAATGATTAGCCAAAACACATATTAAGATACTTAATATCCTTGTCAGAAATAGAAAAAATAATATATATATATATATATATATATATATGGGGTTTTTCTCAATGACTGTCATGACGACCACATTTTCACTCTCATTTATTTTTTAGCAATTCAACATATAAATATACATAGAATGAGAAAATGTGTGTATCAATGTCGAATAAACACTTGAACCTAGGAAATTGGTCATTTTTTACTATTAATATATGGTGTTGGTGAAGCTATAACAAAGCCCTCTTTATTTCCTTCCCTCCACATTTTTTAGTGATCAGATTTTTATTTTATTTTTCATTTTAAATGTCCCCTTGCACATCCTAGAGAGGAAATTTCCCTCTACGCATCCCAGAGAGGTGGTCCTTCCCAGGCCCTAGTCTTCATGGATCCTACATTGATTACAAATATTCATTCATGGACTCTGAGTCATGAAAGTCTCTTCCCAGATTGAACTAAGTGGTTGGGGTTCTATCGGTATGATGGAAGCCGAGAGTTTGTGGAAGTGAAGGAATTTTATGTACATGACGTGGTCAATTCAATGGCATGGTGCAGGGATAACCCTTTCCTGCGAATTACGCATGAATATTTTATTATGAATATTTTAACTAGAGCCTTCTTTGAACTCTTCCCTTGCAGTAGTTCCCCTCCTCTTTTTGTGTCTCTTCCCTCCGAAGAGATTTTCCTGGGCAAGGTACTCCCCTTTCAAATTCACTTCTCTTCTACTCTATAGAATTTTTCCATTTTATAATATCAACATGGATTCTCAACCTAATTGGATGTATATTATTGATCAATAAATGACACTTACATACTTATCATAACTGAAAATTCTAGAGGCACTTCCATGGACCTCTAACCACACAACAAATTCATTTAATCATGCATCTATGTGTTTAGTATGAAAAGGAACCTCTCTACTCATATCCAGATCTCCCACCACTACATTACACACCAGTAATTTTACTACTGTAGCTTCTTCGATAAAGGAAAACAATTGCTTTATAAAAAATATTTTCAGAGTTGGTCATAATGATTTCCTTCCATAATCATGGATAATAGTTCTATCTACTGACTTAATAGTATTTATGACTTTTAAGTTTCGAGCCTTGGAACAACACTGTATATTAGTGCTTGTATTGAGTTGAATATACAATGGAAGAATATATAAGGAGCCCTAGCATGTACATTGCAGAAAACCAAGCCACCTTATATTGTAAATTTGCCAAAATAACCTTTGTATTCACAATATGTTACTAATATGGTGTTTCACTAACCATTGGCCTATTAAATTGATTCAATGTTAGTCTAATGTTGTTATGCCCAAAGGGTGGAAGGAGACTATCTTGTAAACAAAATGGTTCAACATTATAGAAAAGTCTTTGTTGGAAAGTGCTGTGACAAAAAAGGAACAAAAAAAACACATTCTACTCCCTTTTTTTCTCTCGAGAAATGGCCTTTGTTTCTATGTAGCATTTGGCACAAGAATTTTCAATTTTTGTTTGATTCACCCTAAACCTGTGAATGGACTAGGAACAAGTACTGACTGGTCATTTCCAATCTAGAACAAATGATTTCAAGGATTTATATATATTTTTAATTCAATATTGAGCAATCGGTTCTATGATTTTGGCTTGAAGATCTATTTTTACATTAATCCTCTATATTTATGCTTGGTATTTGGTAGATACCTCAAGATTTTTGATGTCCCTTTTACTATGAATTTAGAGGTAGGTTCATCTGCCTTTATTGGGAATTGAGGGGCTCCCTAACCTCTTAATTCCTCCATATAGACTAAATATGCCTAGCTATTGTAGGTGTTAGGGCATGGACTTAAGATATTATGAGGAATTCCTATAACAACGTCCATTAGGTATATCACTTCTTTCCTTTTTCCCTCATGTTGTTCTACTAGTGGTGACAGGTGATAGGAAAAGCCCTAATATACTCATGGAATTAGATCTGTGAAACCATGGACCTCCTCTCCCTCTTCAACTAGCAGAATAAACCCCATGACGCTTGAGGAATTTGAGTTCCTAATCTCAACATTGAGTACAAGATAGTTGCCCTTACCGCTCGCCCCCAAGCTTTGGCATCACCAGTTTCTTTATGGTGGCCTAGATTGTAAACATATTATCGATAGATAGTTCTATATTTCCTTGTAGGGTTTTATTGTTTGAACCTCTTAGACTTGTACTCCCTCTTGAGGACATTCTCAAATACTGTATTGGCTCATTTTCCACTAGAAATGATCCTAGAGGGACTTTTCCATTCTCTTCCACCTTCATGTCTAACTCTATGTCTGTTATGGGTGGAGGGATTCCCCTTTTCCCCTCTCATTTCTCTCATGCTTTTGGAAATGCATATAATTTTATATTTTTATTTATAGGGCCATGTTTAGTAGTTTAATTTATGTTATTTTATGTTTGACCTCTTAGAGACTACCTTATAGGAGTTTCTCTAGCACTCCTACAGTCTGTAACCACTGATTGTACCTTTTCATCCCATTGACCTAACCTTTTGTTCATTCATGGACATTAATAAAATTATCATTAGGGGAATTTTGAGATCTAAAGTTGGCCTCCTAAGTAAATTATAAAATAATAGTGGAAATAATAAAATAATAATAGATTACATTATCAAATTTTAGAGGGAAAAAGAAAAAAACTATTTTTTTCAGCTTGTATTTTTAACTTATCTCCTTGTGGGTTTACTGAAATTTCAAGAAACAACACTTGTTGGATGCAAAATCTTATTCCTCATCCAGGAAGTACCCATGTTCCATACTTTCTATGGACTCTACTACATGAAGAAATACATGAAAAACATGATTGCAATCACATTTTTTCATGTATTTCTCATTTTTCATGTAGCAGGCTCCATCAAAAGTATGCAACAAGGGTATTCCTTGGATGAGGAATTAAATTTTGCATGCAAAAGTGTTGTCACTTGAAATTTGAGTAAACCCATAGGGAGATAAGTTGAAAATATGAGTTGAAAAAATAGTTTTATTATTTTAATACTTTTTAATCTTTTTACTTTTTTACTCCAAAAATAGTGCATCATCCCCCATGGTTGACATCATCATCTTGAATCCTATTGGTTATTATAAAGTTTATTTTGGTTGTAAATTTCTCTTAGGAGGCTCATTTTAGACCTCAAATTTCCCTTAATGCTTATATCATCTTTAATTCTAGCAAATGATTTTTGATTTTTGTACTCCAACAGAATCCAAAAATACCATGAGAACTTCCTAAATTGAATTCCCAGGTATAACTTAATAAATTGTTGAATGTGATTCCAAGGTATAACCTAGAAACTTCCTAAAACCAAACTATGAAGAATAACTTAACAACTTCTTGGAAATACAAACTGACAACTACTGGAATTAACAAGTTTTACTTTTAGAAAATGAGTTGATATTGTGGGGACTATGTTGCCCTATAATCCGTGTGCCATGTGTCAACCTAACTATTGTTTGGGAATTCTACCCTAGAATTGGTGTGTTGTAGAAGTAAGAAGAATTATGCAACTGCCCTAAGGAAGAGATTGTGGATATTCTCCAACTATCTTTAATCATTCTCTATAAGGAATTGTGTGCTTGGTATTAATTCTACAGAAAATGTTGACAAGCACTGGTAACCTTCAACATATCATAATTTGTGAGAACTAAGGCATTTCATTCAAAATATTCATAGATACTATAAAACACATAATTTGAAATTTATTACTTATTTAAAGCCAAATTTCTATAAAAAGGTGGCTAAGAAATCTATAAAATTGGATGTGTTAGTTTTTTTATACTCATGAAAATGTCAGTGGAAGATGAGAAAACGAAGCCATTTATGAGGTTCAACATCACCCCACGCTTTCCATGTCATAATTATCTATTTTCCCTGAAATCATAAATTTCAAATGGCTTTGTGATTTTATTTTTTTTATGATAGCCCATGATTGATTCAATTTACTCCAATTGTTCGTGTTCCAATTTCTATTTATTGCACTAGTGCTCTTCCAACTCATTATTGGATAGCATAGAAAGGGAAATTTGAATCCAAGCCCTATCCAATGTATTTAAACTTTCAATATGCATTAAAAATCTAGTGTAAGGATGAGCCCTAAGTATAGTTAGCTTGAGATTTGGAATTGAGTTCGGTTCCCTTCTCTTCAATTCTTATGTAAGTTCATTTAGGCTTAGTTTGGAATTCATAACATGGCCACTTCAAGTATCAACAAATACTTTTAAATGCTCTAATAATTTTTTCTATTCCATTACCCATTAGATCTAAGAATGTGAAGCATTTCAGTAATGCTCATAGATAGCCTCTGATGGGGCATGATCTCCTCCCAGACAAGCATCTCAATGTTGTATTTGTAATCGTTATAGGCCCACAATTCTTCAAACCTTTGAATTTCATTCTACATAGTAGAGATAAATGCCTTAAAAATACCATCCTCCATAAAAGGATGACGAGTCCATCTTGTGAGCTTATGAAGGACATACTTTTGTAAATATAAATTGCATTCTATGTTCTTCCTCTTAGGAATTCCTATGAATTATACCAAAAATACCTGGTCCATCCATAGTAACAATTGGTATATTTGAAGCATTCCTCTCCTATAAAATTTGAACCATTCCTCCTTAAAATATAAGACATACACTTTTGCAGGTGACCTACATTTTATCTCAAGCCCTGCTTTTGGCCATCCAAACTGATTCCTTTGATTTGAAACACAATTTGAGAGATAAATGCATACTTACATTTAATGGCTAAATATTGTGGTTGGTGTGATGTACTAGACCACACCCCCCTCTCTAATGGTAAGCTAGAGAAACATAACAACCATGTCTATTGAATGTATGAAGGTGCCTATTTGTAGTTGATATACATTTTGGAATCAATTGCAACTAATTCAGGAATGCTTCCTTTAATGCAAAGCATGAGGGTGTAAGCATCATAGGAAGAATATTCTAAGTAGCTTTTGTAAGCATCACATGAAGAAGGTTCTACGTAAGCTTCTCATGAGGTTAGAAAGTGACTATCCAAGTATTTAAGCATTCACATTAACTTCGTTCAGGAGGACCTAGAATATTCAAGCTGGGGAATTTATGTTGCACTAATGGAGGCATTCAGAAGGTTCAATTTTGTTTAGTTCATGTCCAAAATAATTGATATTAGGATCCCTTTACCTCCAAAACTCTTACACCTGCAAGATTATATCTAGGATTTGGATAGAATAAGGCATGTTGGTTGTTACAATATCACATGTTCACATAAACATTAAAGTGTGTTTAAGCATCATTATCACTCAATATTAAGTATTAAAAAATTCAATACATTTTGGATGAAATACCTATTTTGAATGCCCTTGTCTAGAATTTTGGTGAAGTGCCCATGTCCATTTGTAGCTAGTCCATAATTTGATCCCTATACTACATGTGTATTGTTACAAATTTATATACAACTTCATGGATTGAAATTCTACCAATAGCATGCGTACTTTGTTGAATGCTCTGCTCTAGCATTCTAGTTAAGAACTCATATCTACAATTATGATGCTAGTACATTGCTACAATGCCACATACAACTTTATGGATTGAATTTCTAACAATGATGTGGGTATCCAATACCCATAGAAAGTCTTAATTCTTTATTATAGAGGGTACATTCAACATTGTAATTGAATGCTAACAAGCACATATTAAGGGGGGATAAGTTTGCATTGACAACTTTTGGAGCATTATCGAGTGATACCATGTAGTTCACTTACATCTACACCCATTGGTGGTAATCATTTCTAAGAATCATTACCGAAGAATGTATATCTGTCAAACATTTAGATGGTTTTGGGTATAACAATGGAAATCCAAATGTTCAGTTACTTTACTCTGTTCCATCTATATTTGAGCACCTGAAACAAGTTATATAATTGATAGCACAGCGGTTGCAATTGTTACCCATAAATGACATTCAAGACATTATGAGGGCAAGAATGAATCATAGAAATTATCATCGATATGCAATTGATGTCCTTAATGCATAGAAGAGAGAACAATATTCTTACACGAATACAATTGTTCTTATTAATGTGCATGCAATTAGATAATTAATATATTTCATTATTTCAAGCTCTAATGTTTCTATTTTGAATCAAAATATGTTTTTATTTGTATTAAATTATGAGGGATTACCCAAGCTTTGTTAATTTGGAATCTGGCTTCAAGATGCAAGTTCCTCAGCTTGGTTGGGTTGATGTGACAAGCATCTTTTGTGAGATCCATCACCAACATTTTCTTTTGTATATTTCATCAAGTAAATGTTGTAATTTTGACACCTTACTATGTGGGTGTCTGTATAATATAGGTATTGACAAAATTTTGATCCTTCGCTAGTATTGTAGATGAATTGTTGTCTGAAGGTTGCCATCCTTTCCCTTAACCAATCTAGGGCTACACCAAGTTGGCACAATATCCTATCCTATTATTTCGGTCTATGCACTATTCTCTCTTCTATTATGTTCTATGTTCTTCTACCATGTATGTTCACTGTTATTAGAAGACATAGTCAGCTTCATTTTTAACATATTTATTATCTTCATCCTCCCCCATGTTGGAATAGTACATAATATTAGATTATTGTTAAAGGATCAATGTTTACTAGTAAGGATGGTGTTGAAAGACTTTGGTCCTCACTTTGATCGAATCGATGTCCCATGTTCATCATCATTTACCTTAAACAATCTGGATGGCCACACTAAGCTAGCACAGTTAGAGAGATAAGATAAGATAAATGTATTAGTGTTCAATAAATAACCACTAAAGCAGGCCAATGGATTTGTTAGTTACAATGATATCTCTACATAGTGGGAGTGCTAAAGCAACTCCTATATCAAAGCAAAAAGTAAAATAGAAAAGTCTAAACTTAAAATCTAAACCCTACAAACCAGGATCCAAAGATCTTTTGTTCCTCAATTCGCTTAATGGGGACCAATTAAATATACACATATATTGGTTTCTCACATACATCTAAATTTTGGTTTGATAAAATTAATAAGTTAGATTAAGAAGGATTCCCTTGATCTCCCTCTAGATGTATTTGAAATGTTATCTGACGCATTTAATTCATCCTTTATTGAAATATTGAATTTGTTGCCATGATCCATACCATTGACTGAGGCTTCAAGGTTCATGGGCCATCTTAAAGTATTTAAAATCCAAATTTCATAGTTTTGGGCCTCAATTCCTTTAAGAATGCCATGACATCGAGTGTGACCAACTCGTAACATTTTATCTCAAGCCCTGATTTTGGCCATCCAAATTGATTCCTTTTATTTGAAATGCAATTTGAGAGCTAAATACATAATTACATTCGATGGCTAAAGCTCATGGTTTGTGTGACGTACTAAACCACATGACCCTCCTGAATGGTAAGCTAAAGCAACATAGATCCTATGTCTATCAAATGTATGAAGGTGCCTATTTCTAGTTGATATACCTTTTGGAAGCAATTGCAACTAATTTAGGAATGGTTCCTTTAATGGAAAGAATGAGTTTGTAAGCATCATATGAAGCAGATTCTAAGTAATTTTTGTAAGAATTGTGTGAAGAAGATTCTATGTAAGCTTCTCATGAGGTTAGAAAGTTATTATCCAAGTGTTTAAGCATTCGTGTTAAATTTGTTTGGGAGGACCTAGAATTTTTCAGGCTGGAGAATTTATGTTTCATTAATGGAGGCATTGAGAAGGTTAATTTTTGTTTAGTTCATGTCCAAAACAATTGATACGAGGATCCCTTTACTTCCAAAACTCTTACACCTGCAATATTATATCTGAAATTTGGATAGAATGAGGCATGTTGCTTGTTACAATATTACATGTTGACAGAAACATTCATGTGCAATTATGCATCATTAATAATCGGTATTAGGTGTTAAAAAATTCAAAACATTTTGGATGAAATACCTATTTTGAATGCCCCAATCTAGAATTTTGATGAAGGGCCCATATCCACTTGTAGTTAGTCTCAAATTTGATCCATGAAGTGCATGTGTATTTCTACAATTTTATATACAACTCCATGGATTGAACATCTACCAATAGCATGGCTACTTTGTTGAATTCTCTTCTCTGACATTCTAGTTAAGAACTCATAAGTACAATTATGATGGTAGTACATTGGTGCAATGCCACATACAACTCCATGGATTGAATTTATGCCAATGATTTGGGCATCACATATCCACAATGGGTCTTAATTATTTATTACAAATGTTACATTCAACATTGTAATAAAATGCTTATAAGTAAATATTAAGGGGGATAAGTTTGAATTGAAATCTTTTGGAGTGCTATGGAGTGATTCCATGCAATTCACTTACATGTACACCCATTGGTGGTAATGAATCCTAAAAATTGTTATAGAAGAATGTATATCTACCAAATATTTCAATGGTTTTGGGTATAATAATGGCAATCCAAATGTTCAATTACTTTCCTCTTTCCTATCCATATTTGAGCACTTGAAACATGTTATATAATTGATAGCTCAATGGCTGCAATTGCTACCCATAAATGAAATTTGAGACATTATGAGGGAAGGCATGCATTATATAAATTCTCATCGAGATGCAAAGTCTTTCCTCAATGCATAAAAGAGAGCATAATATTCTTGCATGCATACAATTGTTCTTATTAATGTTCATGAAATTAGAGAATGATTCTATTTCATTATTTGAAGCTCTAATGTTTCCATTTTTAATCAAAATATGTTTTGATTTTTATTATATTATGAGGGATTTCCTAAGATTTGTTAATTTAGAAACTGGCTTCAAGACGCAAGTCCCTAGGATCGATTTGGTTAACATGATAAGAATATTATGTCAGGTCCAACACTAACATTTTCTTTTGTATATTTCATCAAGTAATTATTGTAAGTTCAACACCTTACTATTTGGATGTCTATATAATATAGGTATTGAAACATTTTGATCCTTAGCTAGTATTGTAGATGAATTGATATCTCAAGGTTTCCATCATTTCCATTAACCAACCTAGAGCTACACCAAGTTGTCACAGTGTACTATCTTATTAATTTTTTCTATTCACTAGTATCTCTGTTGTTATCTTCTATGTTCTTCTGCCATGTATGTTCTCTCTTATTAGAAGGGAGATCCAACTGCATTTTTAATTCTTTAGTATCTTCATCCCCCTACCCTGTTGTCATACTACATAAGATTAGACTATTGTTGAAGGATCAATGCTTGCTAGTAACGATGGTCTTGAAAGACTTTGTTCCTCATATTGATGGAATCGTTCTCCCATGTTCATCATCATTTAGCTTAAACAATCTGGATGGCCATACTAAGATGGCATAGTTAGAAAGATAAGATGAGATAAATGTATTAGCGTATAATAAATAACCACTAAAGTAGGTCAGTGGGCCTGTTAGGTACAATGATGTCTCTATAATGTGGGAGTGCTAAATCAGCTCCTATATCAAAGAAAGAAGCAAGAAGTAAAATAGAAAAGTCTAAACTAAAAATCTAAACCCTACAAACTCGGTTCCAAAGATCTTTTGGTCCTCAATTGGTTTAATGGTGATAAATTAAACATACACGTCTATTGGTTGCTCACATACATCTAAATTTTGGTTGGATAAATTAATAACTTTCATTAAGAAGGATTCCCTTGATCTCCCTCTAGATTTATTAGAAATCTTATCTAATGCATTTAACTCATCCTTTATTGAAATGTTAAATTCATTTTCAGGATCCATATCATTGACTTTGGCTTCATGATTTAAGGGCCATCTTGAAGTTTTTAAAAACCAGCTTTCATATTTTTGGGCCATAATTTCTTTCAGAATACCATGCTATTGAATGTGACCTACTCGTAACATTTTATTTGAAGCCCTGATTTTGGCCATCCAAATTCATTCCTTTGATTTGAGACATAATTTGAGAACTAAATGCATGCTTACGTTCAATGATAAAGCTTGTGGTTGGTGTGATACATTAAATCACATGCCCCTCTTGAATGGTAACTCCCATGTCTATCTAATGTATGAAGGTGCCTATTTGTAGTTGATATACCTTTTGGAATAGATTGCAACTAACTTATGAATGGTTTCTTTAATCCAAAGCATGAGAGTGTGTAGTACTACGTGCACTTGGTTCACAATATCACACTGCACAATTAGCTATGTGGTTCAATTTGTTTTTCCCCTTGAGTAAGAGAGAACCTTGGAATGGATTTTCGTATAGCATTGATATAATAAAGGATTGTAGTGTCACACCTCTTTGGAATTATATGTGGGACACTCTTGTTGCTTTTGTTTTCCAATATCCACTGCCATATGTCCTTCAAACTTAAATATTTGTTTCACACTATTTTTATAGGTGATAAGAACTGTGTGGATTGGTATCATTTGTACTAGACAATTTCTTATTAAACCCTCTAAAATGAATGGTTTAAGGTTAATTTCTCTATCTTGATCATGCTCCTCTCCATTCATAATGATAGATTTTGGTTATGTTTTGAGACCAATATAGCAAGACTTTCTAGGGAACCCATTCTTTAGTGGTATTAGCCGTCATTGGAAAACATTGCAACATGAACCTTGAGTTGTATTACCTTCAAGCATTAACACACATTTCCATGCCTTTCCACTGTTGGGAAATATCAAATTCCTCTTAAGTAAATAAATACAAGTGGTTCTTAATGTAGTGGATATTTCATTATGCTAAATGTCAATTTCAATTGGTGATGTGAAAATCCTTCTCATTGCAGAGGGAATTCTAAGAAACTCAAACTATAAGGTTCGGGGAACTTCTACTACAATCTACAAGGATGTTATTTATTAGTTAATTTCTATGCAAGGATGCTATTTATTCGTTAATTTATTTTCAAGAAGTGGTATGAAACCATACATTGTCATCATTAGTACTTCTTAGACCTAAGGAACCTCATGTTGGTGGGTAACCTAAGGAATACTAAAAAATAGACAAGTTTGGTAGGTAAAAGCAATAAATTCTTGTCCAAAATGTAAGCACTATGCACTGCAGAATAGGCTAACACAATACTAGTACTGCTTACCACACTATCCTTGACAATGCAATGGGAAATGCAGGTGCGAATGTAAAACACTAAAAAAATAACAATAACCTCAACTAAATTACATCAGAAGCAACACTAGCTAATTTCCTAACCAGGTAAACAGACACAAAATTATAGATTCATTTCATCCAATGGCTAATACATCCAATTCAACTTCCTATATTCCATTTATTTCCTACTCCATGCTAATAAATGGTTATACTAGATGATTCTTTAGGCCAGGAAGGGGGCTCATCAAGGATGCCTATTATCTCCCCTATCATTTCTCCTTGTGGCGGGACTTAGTAAGACACAGATACATGCAAAAAGAATAGGAGTGAAACTTCATTGAATATATACTTCTTTTGTGTGATGAATCACAATGTGATGTTGAAAAACTTAAGGAGGTGCTTGATCTATATCGCTCCACTACCAATATGCTAGTGAAATTGAGAAAATCAACAATTTCCTTTGTTGGGATGGAAGAAGAGGATGAAAGGCACATTAATCACTAGATGTGTCGTCGTAGTAGGTTGATCTTGTTAAAATTGGAACATGAAGCCATTCTATTTTATTGGATGACTCTGACTTACATTTCAAAAGACACATTGGAAAAAACCCAACAAATTTCTGGATACTACGCTTGGCTTCGATATTTGGATACCCGGATACTTGGATACTCGACTTGGCTTGGTTACTCAGCGAAGAACCAAGGACTCAGTTGGAGGGACGGAACCAACAAGTGAATGGGACTACAATGGGGGTACTTGGGTCTTTTATTGGTAGGAAAAATGGACAACATAGGAATACCACTTATCAAGAGGAAAAAAATCACTAAGCCAAAGGACTATGGAGAATGTGGATTCAAAATTATTTTTCATTTTTCAATGGCTCCTTCAAAAAAACATGTGTGGAGGATTTTACCAGGAAAGGACCTATGATGTTGAGTTTCAGTATAGAAATATATCATGCTAGATACAATGGAAGATTGAGTGCAATCCCCTGCAAAATCATTTCTAAAAGGTTGAATTTTATGGAAAGCCATAATGAAGGCTTTATTTCTCACTGGAAATTGGATTTCCTAAAAGTTTAGGGGTGGAAAAACAGGCACACATTAGAGAGGACCCATGGGTTGGATGTAGAGATTCCTTCATACTACCAGAAAGGTGAATTTCATTACTCATGTAGAAAGCAATTTTCACCCTATCCCAAGTAGTGGAAAAGAATCAACATCTAGAGCTAGGAATGGATACATGTAGATAAGATATGTTTTTCCAATGATGATGTTGTTTAGTGAACACGAAGAGTATATTTTCAAGCTGAAGCCTAGTCATGTACAAATCAAGGAGTAAGGAAACATAATATATGTAGTAAAAATTGAATCAGAGGCACATACACACCTAGACATGGATACAGGGCATTGTTTGAAGATGAAATAAAGGAGGATCCTAGATGGTGGTGGAGGAAAATATGGAAATAAATTTCCCATTAAAAAATTACAAATTTACATCACTTCCTTAGATGAGCAAGGTCCTATCCTAGGATTATCTTCAGAAAATGATGAGAAAATCAACCACATGCTCATACACTACTCCTATACTACACAAAGTATGAAAGGAGCTAAATGTTTTGGTGCACTCAAGCAATTTCCGTTATGGTGATACAATTGAAGGTTGTCTATATGTTTGGGATAAAAATAATAGTACCAAGGAGTATTGAGCTTTGCCTCTCATTACTGTATGAGGTAGCATGGAAACAAAGCTTATATAAGGACTAGACGATGCATCCTTTATAGTGTTCCACTAAGCTATTATTTAATAGGTGTCACCTTGTAAAAAGTCCTAGAATATCTGTAGAAGTTGTGCACAAGTTTGGGGCCTAGGCACATCATGGGAAACATTCAAATTGTGGCGTAGGTGGTGAAATGCACTTATTAAATGTTAAATGGATGAGACATGAATGTTCATGAAATAATAAGAGAGAAAAAAAGGGAATCCCTTTAGTAAAATGAAAGTCATTATCTAAACCAATGGAAGTTGGTGGATTGGGTCTAGAAAATATACACTCCTTTGGTAAGGATTAGAAAAGTAAAAGTCTATAGAGGTTGATTTATAAGAAATTCATACACAGGAAAGTGATTCTTTGTAGCTATATAAAACCATTATCAATGGAATATTGGAACAGATAGATTATCTTTATGATATTCTCATTGCAAAATGAGGGCATCCATTACTTGGAATAGGTATAAAATCCAATTTTCTCACCTATTTGGAGCAAGAGAATCCATTACATGGCACAACAACAGATCCAATTCCTACACCTATTTGGAATGAGGGATTGAAAAGTGAGGTAGTGTTAAATTTATCATAGAGGAAAGAAGAATAGTCTAAATAATATTTATTACAACTTCAGAAGAATTACATGAGGCTTTGAGAGGAGGAGGTTTCTTTTGCCTGGTCAAAAATATCCTTCCATAGGGGTATATACTTTGAGGCTAGTATAGCAATCTATATTTGTAGATAATTCATGAGGAGCAACCTGGTAGTGGAAGGAGCTCTATAAATTAAAAAACATTCTAAGAGCTAAGTGACTAGATGCATATATACCTATGAGGGATATCACGTAAAAAAATTTAAAAACTTGGTTTCGACTACAAACTTAAAGGGCTATAGGGCACTGCGTATTATAGTGTTTTGATGTATCTAGCTTACTCGAAACTCTGAGATATTTCAAGGTAAGGTGTATCCTTCATTTCACTGTTTCTCCTAGCCATGACTCGGCTTTCAAAGTAAAAATCCCCTAACAATGCTAAATAAAGGATATTAATCCATCCTTCTACTATTAAGAGTGGGAATGGTGTTATTTCAATTTTCAACAGTGCTAGTCAAGGTCGAAAAGAAAAATATGTTGCAGGAGGTACCTTACACCTTAGTGATTTTATTACTCTTATATTCAAATTTTAAAGCATTTATTAGTACAATATCTGAAAACACTAATAAAATAAAGGCACTCAATTTTTTGTTAATAGTAGCAATAGAGGAGATGTGACTGAGGTCTAGTTCTTTGGGGATTCGTCGGTTATTAATTGGTTGAATGGTAACTTTAGGATGGAAGAATTGTTTTTGTAACCCATTCTAGAGCAGCTAAATAAAGTCAAGGCACAACTCTTAAAGATATAATTCCATCATATTTACAGACGATTTAAGGAAGAGGCTAATAGAATCTCTAAAGACTGTTTACTGATGATGCAAAACTATGGTTTAGCATGGGAAAGATAGTATGGTGTAAGCCTCAAGAGAGGTCATTGCAAAAATTCTGCATGTGAATATATATATCTATATCTATATATATATATATATATTATATATATATATATATATATATATTATATATATATATATATATATATATATATATTATATATATATATATATATATATTATATATATATATATATATATCTATATATATATATATATATATTATATATATATATATATATATATATATAGATATAGATTATAATTTTAGCACTGATATAGTTTCACATTACAGTTAAAATTCTATTTCAGACTAGGTACCAACATATAAGGGTTGTGTGTTTTTGTTTTCAAGGCTAGTTATATTTTGATAGTAATTTTTTTTTGCAGGAATTAGTAAAAGAAGTCTTAGATAAGAATTTGCTAACATTTTGGTCATTTGAGCATCTTTCTGAATGTTAGAAATAATAAATGTAGACTATTCATCTTTATGTCTAATAATAATTGATTTTTTTAGGGGGAAAGAAAACACTGAGGGCCTTTACAAAGCCCTACATGGTGATTGAACATTGTGATGAAACTAACATGTTTGATCTTTATCCATGAAGGTTTAAATTTTGAATGCAAAACTAGTGGGAAAAGAAGTGGATGCTAATCAAACAACTCATACATTGTTGGCCATTGTTCATGAACACTTTGGCTCTGTTAATTTTGTTAGGTGGGCTAAACATGTTCACTACTTTGATGATAAATTCCTACAAGGCGATTGAACATTTGGGCTTGAATTATTTGAAAATAATAATAATTATATATATGGTTTACTCTCCTACATTATTTTTGGTTGGAGAAGGTGGACGAGGGAGAAATACAATGGTTTTATATTGGTGACATGGGGAGATTTCATCTTAATGGCTACCTTGAGATTATTGACTGTTTACGGAGAAAGCTTCAACATGGGTAATATTTCTCTTCAGGCAAGGTATTTATGATTCATACCAAAATATTTCATCTTTGTAAGTCGTCAACTATTTTTTCCATCGCTACATCCCAAAAAATTTCCTTTGCTCATGTTTAAGTAGCATTGCAATGTGCCATTATTTGGAAAATATGATATTACATATTTTGAGAAATCTAGGGCATCAATGAACACGTGATTTCTCTACTTTGATAATTGTTTTTGAGTTCTTTTAGTTATTTAATTAATATCTTCTCTTTCTTATGTTATTATATTGTTCTTTTCATCAAGACAATTACCAATGCATAAAAAATAAAGGAAAAAAGAGATACAATATATAGGTTGTTAGCCAAGGCCAAAACCTCCCACTCCTTGGGAGGAAAACCCAAACAAATTTTTCTTATAGAAATCCTCTCTTGACGAATGCTAAGACCTTGGCTAAGACCCTTGACATTAGAGCCCTTCCATCACTTGGTGAATCTAGCATGCAATAGTCTCCATTTATGGTTGCGAGCTAGTTTGTTTAATGAGCTCTTGCAACAATGTTTTTTTTTTCAATCCATACCTTTTTCTTTGGATTTTGGTTTTACCATTTATCTTTTTTGGTCTTTTAAAAAACTCTTTTTTGTTCTTAGAATATGTGTGGCTTGTTTTTGTTGTATCAATTTTTGTGTACACATTTCATGTATCAGAAAACAATTCATTGTTCTATTTTTTATTGTAATTGGTTCTTTAAAATATAAATTGCTAACTAGAGCTGCATATTCAGCTATCTACGATGAGAAGCCATATTGCAATTCCATATTGTTCTTTTGATGTTGAGGGTATGAACTATTTAAATTCTTGATACAATATATTCCTTTCATGGTGATTGACAATTTTATTTACCTTAAATTGTTTACATAAGTTATTTGCCAGGGTTAGTAAGATGATGAAGTGTAAGTGCATTGTATGTGTTAGAAGCCTTTTATTCTAAATTAAATTGAGTTATTGAAATTTACATGTGTTCTATGAGTAAATTAGACATTCCTAGAAAATAAGATTAACTCTACAATGATGATTACACTCTCTTTTTTAAAACTACTTTTTCTTATAGAAACCCCACACTCTTCTTTGAAGTAAAGAAAATATCACACTTCTATAAATCAATCCCACTCTTGATGTAAATGAAAATTAATTCCACACTTTGCATAAATAAGAATTATACACACACATTCAATTGCAGAAGAAAAAACTATTATTGAATCTCATCGTTCATCTATATAAACAAAAATCATACTTGTATGAAAATGAAATGATCAAACTCCTGCTTAAAATACATTCCATTTGTTTGAATTATAGATCACACACGCTTGAAATTTAACATCCAAATCTGTAAATAAATCCTCTGACTATAAGAAAGATAAAATTTTGTCTAATTGATTAAAGAATAACACTATGTCATTGCTACTAAACTCTATCCATGTGAATTTAGAATCTATGAACAAACAAAATGATGAGAAGAACGAAGTTAATTCAAATATGGAAGAAATTACAATGCAATTACTTAATCAAATAAACAAAAAGCTATGATAATATAAAGACAATTCCTATCTACTGAAAACAAAACAAAAATAATTACTGTGCAAGGGGGGCCTCCATGAGAAGCAATAAATCACACTATTGATCAAACACTTAACCAAGCATGAGAAGACAAAATGATTTTTTTATAAATGGAGGATTAAAAATAGAGTTTAAATCTTACTTTCACGTTCTTACTTAACATCCTTTTCATTTATGTCGAGAGGCATATTTATAGATCTCATAGAAATAAATTGTCAAGATCTATATGCCTAATCCCTATGAATAGAAACTATAATAACATTTAAAAGATATCTTTACATAATTCACTCATAATTTTCTATTATCAAAGCAAATCAAGAGGCATACATCTCATTCTCACTTGCGTGTTGCCAACTATAGAGGTCGAATTCATATTTGACCACATTACTAGGACCTGCTTACATCGATTTGGTTCATGCGAGTAGGAGGAGATCGTTGAGTGCATCAATTTCCACCTTGCCATATATTTCGCTTCCTAGATAGCAACTTGGAACCTATCAAATGACATACTTGGCTGCATAATCATATATTAGATGCAAAATCATTGTAATTTAGTAGTTGAAGTAAACATGAAGCTAAATAATAAATAACAATATGAATTTATGAAATACAAGACAATTGTATACCTTGCATGTCATAATTCGTGTGATTTGATGCCCAATGTGTGATTGTGAAGGTCAAAAAGAAGTAGGTAGAGTGAAAAATGGTGTCAAAAAGAAGCAATTATGAGGCTCAATATTCCCTCACACGGAGGTCATTGCATGTCCTCATTCAAAAATTCAAAACTGATGAACTCTTCCTATTACTGAATGCCTTCAGATATTTGAGCTAAAACATCCAGATTTTTCTTCTTTGCCTTCTTCTTAGTGAATGAAATCATTGGTTTCTTCATCAGAATTTTATACTTCAGACTTATAAATTTTTTCTTAAGGGATTTGTTATTTTCTTTTAGATTCTTATTATTATTATACCATAGAGCAAGAGATAAGAAAATATTTTCATTCTTGGTCCACTGTATTTCATTCTACACTTTTAATGTTTCATGTTTGAGAGTATTTATAATTGCAGGTTCTTGTGGACTACTAGAATGAATTTCTTTTTCATTATTTGAATAGGATTCAATGGCATTTTCTATAGCTCCTTTCTCCAAATATTCTATATAATCATATATCTCCTATTGGAATAGGTCAATTTCAGGTGTTCCTCTCATTGTATTAGCAACTGGTGATGAAACCGTTGGAATTGGTGACAAAATAATTTATTATGGAGCCTTTAGCCCTTCTTCGTCCTCCAGATTGAAAAAATTTATGGATTATCAAGATGATTCCTTCATTGTTTTGTTGAGCCTTACACTTTTCCTCATAGTGGATGAGGTTTTAGTGAGAGGAATTTGTTCTTGAACTTTTGTTTGTTTTGTATTTTCTTGCTCTATTTCTACTGTTTTTCTTCTAGATGTGCTTTTTCCCTTATCACTCATTTTTCTTCTTCTAACATTCTTATTTTTATGATTTTCTAATACATTAGCAAGGGAAGTTTCATCTTCTAATGGTTGCTATTTTGTAGATGTAGGTCATCTTTAGGGTTTAGAGATAACTTTATTCTACTTCTTTTTATTTTATTGTTGTGTTATTCTTGTTCTACCATTTTAAAGTGGTTTATGACTAGAAAACTTTCCCATTCATCTCTTATATGTTTAAGGTGGACTTCAACCAACATCTTTATTAGGTTGTGATGGTACATGGTATTAATAGATTATATTTTTCTCTGAGTATTATCGGTCATTTTATTCAAACTATTGATTAAGAAATAAGGAAAAATAATTTCATTACCCTCAAGGAAATGCATCATCAAACGTATATGATAGAAAGAGATATTGTCGAATCTATCTTTGCAAGTAATAAATTTTTGAATGACCAATAGTAAATTTCTCCATTTTATTTTACGAGTTGTACTTAGGATGCCCAGCCACCTCTGGGGGGCAGGTAGGCTACCAGGGTGGCACGGGGTTGGCATCACAGCACCACTGCATGCCACCCTGGCGACTGGCCCGCCCTCGGGTGTCGGAATCACCTAGCCTCCACCAGGGGGCGGATGGGCCATTGGGTTGGTGCGGGGTGGGCGCCGAGTATTTCCTAGCCACCATTGGGGGGTAGGCAAGCCACCGCGGTGCCGCGGGGTGGTGCTCCGGCGCCCACCCTGTGCGAAATGTCCTCCATTCATTTCCATCAATTCCTCTATTTTTTAACTATCTTTCACCAAACTTAGGTAGGCCACTTACTTCTTCCATGAGATATTTTGTCACTACTAATTTCACATTTTCAATTTCTACCTCAACTCCATCAAATTCTCTAGAAAATTCCTTTGTTGCTTCTTTGTCATAGCCATTAAATTTTTCTACAAATTCTAACCATTTTACTTGTTGTAACATATGTATAACCTATGGATAACCCTTCATGAATTTCTTCCTATCTGAATCTATCCAAACAATAACCCCCATTTTCGCGAAGTCAACCTTTAATTTCTTCTTTTGACAAGGTTATGGAGCGAAAATGGCTTTAGAAAAATGAGTATGGATGATAGTGAAATTGGCAATGGAAATGAGTGAAAAGGATTTTAGGAAAGCTCAATTTGAATGAGGGCAGAATTATCAAGATTTATGGAGTGGAGTATCTACACAATGATGAATGATGAATGGGCTTATGACAAACTTTGTTGATAGGACATGGTATTTAGAGTTAAATTTGAAGTTGGAATAGTAATGTTTACTTCGAATGGTAGTAGCAACGTCTATTTTATTTCATAATATAATGTTTCTTACCTTTATTATTTAATCTAATATTTATATACCTTTGGATTTATGATTCTAATCATTATATTGATCTTTGTAGATTTTTCTTAAATTTCTTCAGTTGCAAGCTTGATCATTTTTTATGACAAGATCTCCAATTGTCCTAGTTGGTCCTTATCAGTATCAGTTGTAGAATTTTGTTAAAGCTACAGATTCTCAACAATTTTGTAGCTTCTTATTTCAAAAAGAAAAAGAAGGTCACAAATAAAATGGGATTAGAATACGGTTTAAAAATGAAATTTAGGGCGCCAAGAGCACCTGGTTTTCATCCTAAATTTTCTGTATAAACATGCCAACAATGTTGGTTTTCATGTTTATACAATTTTATTATTTATTTATTTTTATTATGTGTGTGTGTGTGTGTGTGTGTGTGTGTGTGTGTGTGTGTGTGTGTGTGTAGAGAGAGAGAGACAGACAGAGAGAGGGATAGAGAACAAAAGGATTTATGAGTGAAGTTGGAGAGGAAGGGAAATCCTTCCTAATCACCTTCAAATCAATATTGTCTTGCATATTGTTAACAAATTCTCCCATTGTCAATGGTTTATGATAAATTCTCAATTGATGACCAATTACAAGGAATGTCACTTTTTCTTGATCAATGGTTCTAATCCTGACTACACCATTATCAAATACAGTTTCAATCTCATAAGGCCGAAGCCAATGAGTTTGAAATTTCCCTTGAAAATATTTAAATTTTGAGTCAAAAAGTAATGACGAATCTCCTCACTGAAATTTCCTTTCCTTTATGAATTTTTCATGCCACCTAGATCTTTGTTGTTGAATTATGTTGGTTCTTTGAATAGCATCCTATCTCAAGTCATCTAGTTCATTCAGTTGCTCTATTCTTTGTTTTTGTGCTTTAGACATATCAAGACCTAATTTGATGGTTGTCTTGAAGGTATTTACCTAGAACTAAATAGGAAATAAGACTTTCTTCACATAAACAAGTTCATAGGGAGTGTGTCCTATGGTATTTCTCCATGTGGTATGGTATGTCCATAAAGCTCATGGAAGCTTTTCTTCTGAGCCTCTTCTATGCATATGCATATTCTTGGTAAGAATTGCTTCAATTACTTTATTGGTGTATTCCACCTATCCATTTTCCCATCGATGATATGGAGTGGAATTTAGATTTTGATTTTCTATTCCTCCATTATCTTCTGTACCAACTTATATGTAAATTGAGTACCTTGATCTATCACAATTTCCCTTGGGACACAAAAACAAGTAAAAATATCCTAAAAACTAAATGAAACTACAACATTTTCAATAGCAGAAGAAAGTTATTTAGCTTCTACCCAGTTTGTAACCTAATCAATGCAAACAAGAATGTACCTTTTTTGTCTTCATGGTGGATTAATTTGACCAACAAAATCTAGAGCCCATTCTTTGAAAGGTTCAATGAGTACTTGAGGTTGTAGAGGAATTTCATCTGAAGGAACATGTTTCCCCATTCTTTGAGAACTATCACATCTTTTAACATATTATTTGACATCCTAAAAAAGGGAAGGCCAATAATACCCTAAGAGAAGGACTTTGTAAGAAATTCTTTTATCAACAAAGTGTCCTCCACATGGTTCATCATGACAATCCTTTAATATTTCTGGTATTTCATCCTCTTTGACACATCTGTGAATGATCAAATTTGGCCATGTTTTGTATAATTCTCCATTTATCCATGAGTAAGATGCACTAATTTGAATTAGCCTTATTTTCTCTCTAGGAGACAAATATAGTGGTAACTTCCTTGTTGCGAAATAATTAGCAATAACTACAAACCAAGGAGATTTAATAGATACTCCTAAAGGATCTTCATTGGGAAAATTACCTTCTACAAATACATCATTACTATCATTTTGAATCCTAGATAGAAAGTCAACAATTTTATTTTGTTTTCCAAGTCGATCCAAAATAGTAATATTGAATTATTGTAACAACAATAACCATCTTGTAATTATGCCATTAGTGATTGGTTTATTCATTGAATACCTAATTGCAGAATGATCTATATGTACATAGGTTTCATAACCAGTGATGTAATGTTTGAATTTATTAATTGCATGGACAACAACTAAACACTCCTTTTATATTACAGTATAATTTAACTTTGTAGGAGTAAAATTTTTACTATTGTAGCAAATGGAAAAAGGAATTAAATCATTTTTTCCTAGTACAAATCCTAAAGATGTATCTGAATCATTAGTTGAAATTTGAAAAGCTAGCTTCCAATTTGGTCCTCTTAGAATGGGTGCTTCAGAATATTTTGTTTCACTGTTTCAAAATCTTTTTGGCAATTAGAATTCGAAGCGAATTCGCAATATTTTGTGATAAATTTGAAAAGTAGAGAAGCAAATTTTGTAAAGTTTTATTTGGATCTTCTATAGTAACCAGTAAAACCAAGAAAACTTCTAGAAACTAATTACATTCCCTGAAATACGGTGTCCTAAAATAATTCGCTCAGTAAACATCATAAAACATTTTTCATGGCTTAATGAGAGATCTACTTCCTTACATCTAATGAGAACTTTTTCCAAGTTTTTAAGAGCTTCTTCAAAGGAATTTCCATAGACAGTAAAATCATCCATACAAACTTTCACACAATCATGAACTAGATCAAAGAAAATGCCTAAAATGACTCGTTGGAATGTTGCAGGTGCATTATATAATCCTAAAGGAAGTACTTAGTAGGCATAGGTTCCCCGTGGACATGTAAAAGTGGTTTTATCTTGATATTTTGGAGCTACTTGGACCTAGATATATCCACTAAAACCATCCAAGAATGAGAAA
Source organism: Pinus taeda (assembly GCA_000404065.3). Classification (NCBI taxonomy): domain Eukaryota; kingdom Viridiplantae; phylum Streptophyta; class Pinopsida; order Pinales; family Pinaceae; genus Pinus; species Pinus taeda. The sequence continues at coordinate 94,064 of APFE030601398.1, read as the reverse complement.
TATTTCTTTCCTACGAATGTATATAGATCTTTATCTATAAGAGGAAGTGGAAATGATCTTTTAAAGTGGCTTTATTCAATTCCCTATAGTCAATGTATACTCTCTATTTTCCATTATTTTTAGCAACAATTACCAATGGTAGAACCCACTGGATATCTAATATTGGATAAATGAAATTTACATTCAATAATTTTTGTAGTTCATCTTCAACAATTTCCCTTAAATTTGGATTCATTCTCTTGCGAGGTTGTCGAATTGGTTTGGAATTTTCTTCAATGTAAATATGATGTATACAAGTATTGGGATCAATTCCTTTTATGTCAATGTATTCCCATGAATAAGCATAGTAATTGTCTTGTAACCTTTTATTAAATCTTTCTTTAGAAATTCTTCTAGATTATTATTGATATTCAAGGCTTTTTCTGGAAATAGTTCTATCGAAGAATTGCCAAATTTTTCCATAGAATTTAGAGATAATTGATGAGATGATAAATATTCAGTATTACATTGTTCTTGAAAACTTTTATTAGATTCAAAATATTAGGAAGAATCATCATTAAATTCAAAAAGTATCTTCTTCATCTATTTGTCAAGTAACAAAGATTAGTTGTATATCAATATCATCATCTATCCATTCTTCACTTTCTAATTCTATTGTTGTTTTTTCAAGAGGATATAATGTGAATTTATTTTTTGAAATTCCATTAAAAATAAACATATCACTAGATCTACAAATTATAAAAGAATCATTTGTAGCCAACCATGGTCTTCCTAGAATCAATGGATGTCCTCATAAATTACTCTTGGGTGTTAGAATCATAAAAATCAACAAGACACTCCCAAGAATCTAAGGATACAAATATGTCTCCTAGTACACTATCAGGTTAAATAACAGATATGTTTGGTAATTGCAACAATGTAGGTGTATATTGAAGATTAGGAAGTTTCAATTGATTCATAATTTTTTTACTCATGATGTTTATAGCTACTCCTAAATCAATCAATGTGTTTGGAATTTCGATACCATTGATATGTGTTTTCATAATGAGATTTCCTAGATCAAGATATTTATGAATTGTTGATTTTCCCATCATGATATCTACAAATTTTACAACTAATTAGATTCTTTTGAATTCTTTTCTCTTTCTTCCTTGTCTTTTAATACCTAACTCCTTGATTGTATTTACAGATATTGGTATTTCTTTGATATCTTGTAACAAAGGAATTTTTATACAAATATTCTTCAATTCATCTAACATAGCATAATCAGGTAATAAAATTTATTTCTCTACCCATTTACCAATTTTCAATCTCTCAGGAAAAGGTGGCAGTTCGACAGATACTAAAGGTTGTTCTATGATGGGGGTTGAGTTTATTGGAATATCATCAGAATGTATAGGGGTTGTTCATTTTTGAGATTTTATTCTTGATTAAGAGATTTCTCCTTTTCAAAGAGATTCTCCTTTTCAAATTTCTAAATAACAACTAATGGGGACTTATTTTCCAATAGTGTACCAGATCTCACTTGGACATTATTTATATCTAATGGAGTTATCTTGTAGGTTTGGAAACTTTTTCCTTCCATTTTGTAAACAAGTTGTGAATTTTTTTTTATTACTTGGATTTGGAAATGGTTGAGCAGGAAATCAATTTGGTCTTTGAGGAGATGGTAATGAAAGTTG